>JAPVRG010242231.1:0-15527 GCA_029783565.1 Rhagoletis cerasi
ATTTGTGCCACTCCATACAAAAAAGAAAGGAAAAAGGAGTGTAGAGTGGAAGGTCGCTTGACTCTCAGCAAGGCCTTTCGGAAAGACTTCTAACTCCTGAAACTTTACACTGAATATTTTGCCACACAAAGGGCAGGAACCTACAGTTTTACGTCGGGAATATTGGGCTCGAACCCAGGCCCTGCGGAAAGGTAGTGCACACTTCTAACCACTACACCATAGCGACTTGTAGATAGAAACTAACGAAAATCCTTCTATTCTACATGTAGCCCGATTTATCACGTCAGTCGACTCTCTATTACTGTGATTTTCATTGCTCTGCGGGGTTGATACTTGGCCATATTTATGTACATGGGTTGATCGTCACTCTCTTCACTCATAATGCTTCTGTACTTTAGACGGGAACAGACCGTAGCTCACTTTGCAAGAAATTCCTCTCAACTCAATTCTATGTATGAGAGTGTGGTTGTTCTCTTTTGGAAAGCCCTTTAACATTTTCTTTGTATATGGAATCTACTATCTGCAGTTTGAAAAGTTTTCGTCAAGCAACGGTCTTTGGTTTGGAGGTATACCTTTCTTTTGTACTAAAAAATTATATTTCCTTGGTAATTGGTTTTAACTTCAATTGAGTTGGCTCTCTTTTTCCCACAAAGTTAGAGCTAGGCAAGCATAAAAGAGCATACATCTTTTTTTTTCGGAGTGCACAAATGGCTTTCCCAGATCTTCTCACGCGTTACTCCTTTTTAAGCATTAGATATTACACTTATGTCGTCCTCTAACTTTCATGCGTGTGTGTGTGCCCCTCCTCCTCTCCAAACAATACTCACTCTTCGCCTCTGCGCGCGCGTTCACTTTCTCTCTATCTCTCCCTTTCTTACTCTTTGTTATTGTTAACTATCTCTCTGAATGTTGTAAATAATTTAAGTAAATTAAATTTGATGTGTATTCGATATGTGTAAATTGCTTACTAAATTTAAAATTATAAGGCGAAAAGTGCAAAATGGCAGGCGACTTAAAATTTAGTTATAAAACATAAAAACATACATTTGGTGAATAATTTTTCAAAACTTTAATTTTTTTTTTGCAAATTTGGCATCTTGCACTTTTCCTTGCCTTTAACAGCCAAGCAAAAATATCTATCAAGTCCTTGAATTTTTTTTGGTAAAACAATAGTATGCCAAGCACTCTACACTGGCGCCTGTAAAAAAGCAAAAAAAAAAATTTTTTATGGGAATGCAACCTTGTAAATTGCCACAGTTAAAGTGTCCGACATTCAATTGCCTACCACTTTAGCTGTTTGCGCAATACATTTAATTACAAAAGAAACAACAAGAACAACAAAATATCTCCTTAAGTTTTGTTTAACTTGTTTTGTAGTGTTCAATTTAATGTATGTGAATTGTATACAGAAAAGCAAATCGTTTACCAAGCGTCGCCTCCATTAAAGGCGCCTATCTATGTACTACGTCTTTATTTCTATGTACGTTGATTTCTTTCTACTAACCAAGCACATGGAATGAAAGAATGTCGAAACAAACAAAAAATAATACTATATGCCAAATTACACGCAATACACATGCCTTGTGCCACACAAGAACAAAAGTGAAGAAATACAAAAACACCACGAAAACGATGTTGGCAACAAAATACTTAGTAACAAGCATATTGACCCTTACAATATTCTTGTTAGCGAATAAATGCGAAATTGCTAAGCAAATTGTGTAAATTTACTAAAGTAGTTCATATTTTGTAGAGTAATTTTTTATAGTATTTATTTTTGAATATTTAAAAAAAATAGTATAAACAATTTTTATTGCTGTCGCATATTCATTTGCATTTTGCAATTTTAATTTTTTTTGTAATTTAATAATAAAGGGTTTTTTATTTTTAGTAGCCTTTATAACTAACCATCTAACAAAAATCGTATATAAATTTACAAAAGCAATTTGCCAATTTCGCATTTATTTGCGTTTTTTGTTTGCTGTAATTTGACATGTGGACTCACGGGCTTTAGAACAAAATAATATGTTGGCACCTAAACACATACCACATAAGAGAAAGGGACTGGCAAAGGTGAGAGTTAAGACGTGAATTTTCAATTTATGTTTTTGAAGTGGAATGGCTAAAAATTGGAAAATTTTGATATAAAATTAAAGGAAAAATAAATAGCACCTGGGCGCGCGATTCATAGGGAATCTGAATAATTCATAGGGAATCTGAATATTAAAAAAAATGTTTACTGTAAAAAATTTATTAAAAAAAAACCAAAATTTTTTTTTATTTAGTCAAAATTTTATAAACGTGAGCAAAATATGTTTTTGTTTTTTTTTTATTTCTCAGGAAAACTTATTACTGAGCGACCTTGTGGCAGTCCCTTCCTTATTATTTATATAGTACACATTGCAGTTTTAAAACATTTTTTTAGACTCGCCAACATAGCACATTTTTGCTAATCAGCCAGTGCACTGTATGGCATTGCAACAAATCATTATTACATATTCACACACACACTTATCTATTTCACTGTAAAATAAACTCATACACATACAGTTGATATAAATGCATTTTTAATATTTGAGACGTATACTATTTTCATATTTTAATTATTAGTTGCCTTTCATATCTCATATTTTTTATAATTTTTATTTCTTTTTTTTTTAAGTCGTAGCTAACCAATTTTTTTTTTCAGACGCATAGTATGTAATTTAATATATTTGATTATGAACTAATTGCCTGATTTATATAATTTTTATGATTTTTTTAACATGTTAGTCGTAAACCTCATCAAATAAGTCACGTTGAATAATCAAAATTTCCAACAAAATACAAATAAATTTTCGTACTTAACCTAAAAATTTGAACTTTTAAAAATAATATAAATATACCTTTTTCATACTTATGTAAATTATACTCAGTTAAAGAAATCATAATATCGAGCCTTAACCGCCAAAATAACGTAAGCGACATTTTTTTCAAAATTTTCTTTTTGATGCAGAAATGTCCCTAGAGCATCTAGATGCAATTCTGCATCAAAAAGAAAATTTTGAAAAAAATGTCGCTTACGTTATTTTGGCGGTTATGGCTCGATATGTATGTATGTGTATGTATTTTCTATTCAAATTGTTAGGTTTACATAGAAGCGAATATTTCGTGCGTAACCTCAAAAATATTTATTTTACCTAGTATCTCGTAAAATCGATTGCAGCGATAGTGAGTAACGCGCTCAAAACTCGCGCAAAATATGCGTGTTCCTGCGGAAAATTCAAGATAACTAACAAAAAAAAAATGCACTTAAGCTTAAAGATAACCAAATGTCCTTTTTAATAGTTTGTAAATTTAATTGATGATTCTAGGACACGCTAAGTAATGGAGGCTGAATAAACATGTCTTTATTCCGGGTATTTTTTTAGGAGATATATTTTCTACTTAACCTCAAATGTATACAAATATATACATATTTATTAAAATATCTCACAAAGTTGATTGCTGCGATATCGGGAAAAACTTAAATACTCCTGCTGAATTTGCTAGTTTTTTCGGTAAACTCTAAGGTACTGAAAAATACCACTTAATCTCCATTTTTTTTATAAATGTTTTTATAACTCGTAAATTGTAATTTTTAATGCCTTGAATACGTTAAGTAAATAGGACTGCTTATACTTGTATTTTAATATGTTTTTCTACCTAACCTAAACAAAATTCTAGTATGTAAATTGGTACGCCAGTTAAATTTCACTGAAGAAAACTAGGTTTCCCGCAAAAGAAAAATTTTCGTCCCCAACCCCGAAAACAGATTTTTGTAAAGAATTTATCGACGTATGTATTTATTTCTTCATTGACAAGAATAAAGTAAAATAAATCGCATTGAATAAATGCGTATTCAATTTTGACGGTTTCTTAAAAAATTACCTCATATATTTTTAATTAAACACAAAAATAATTTTTTAGTTTTGAAATTGTTGGTACATAAAATTGTATAAGTGAGTTATTTAAAAGAGTAATTTTTTAAAGAAAAATAAAAATTTCGTTCGTATTTAACCTCAAACACTTAAATTCAAACTTTTTTGATGTATACATAACGCTCGTATCTATACTTTTTTTGGCAGTATAATACTTCTTTTTGGATTCCAAAAATGGATACTACTGTTTTTTTGCTGCCTAAATTTTATAATTCACAGTATATAGTATACATTTTTCATTCGTTGATACAAAACGATATAAGCTAAGAGCGAGTCGTTCGTGGAAACACGCTATAAAAATGTAAATATTAGGGACACGATATTTTGACCAGTTTTGACTAATTTTCTTTTGTTTGTTTAATGTTTATTAATTTCTTATTAAAGTCTAGTTCATTATATTAAACACCATATAAATCCACGTTTGAAACTTTGTAGAAAAATTCAACAAACTTTTAAAACAACAACAAAGTTTAAGTACGCAGTTTTGTAGCCCATTAAATTCTAGTATAATAAAGTGGAAGTTTCAGAGGTTAAAAATTTACATTGATTTTTAATAATTTTTTTGGCGACGGTTATTAATTTCTACCAACCAAAAAAAATTAAATTTGAATATGGTAACTATGTATGGAAGAAAATGCGTGATACTGTCTGCAAAAAACAACAAAAAATAATCAACAGTGTTTTATGGACACTTCAATCTAGAAAATTGTCGTTATACAACTTTGTTGAATTTTTCTAATTTTTGTATTAAATTTGGGTTTAAATTGCTTTTGTTAGACCCTGTCATTTTGTCGCGGGGTGTAAAATAGGTACACATAGTACCAGGAGTTCATTTAATTTATTGAAAAACTATTTAAAAAAAAAAATTAATGCTCGTACTGTAAAAAATGATTATTTTTTTAAGTGGAGATACTGCGGAACGGAATTTTTTCGCAGTAATATACAGTTTTTTGTTCGAAAAGAGATACAGGCCTTATGTATACAAATTTTTGCTCCCGGTATGGGCTAAATTTGCGTAAACCGTCACGCGTAAACCAAGACGAATTCAGAAGTAGTACAAATGAAAACAAATCCAATCAGCTGTTCTAATAAGACTCGGGGCTATGTAGTTTAGGACTAGTTCGGGATCCAAGATGCTTACACATACAATTTCATGAGTAGATAACTGGTAATCATGCCATATCGAAGTATGTAGAATAGAATTAAGTTCTTTTTTACTGAAATTTCCACTTTTCTACCAAAATATGAATTTTTCCTTTTGATAAATTTTTTTTATCATTTTTTTTATCATAAAGTATACCCTCTTTATTTTTGATTTATTTCATCTGCTTTGTCTTGTGAATTTGTTAGATGTTTTCAACTCATTGGTCAAACATTCATATGTATAAAATAGAATAGTCGTAGAATAGTAGCATTTGAATTTTTTGTAGTTAACTAGCTTCTGTGTTGTTGTACTAAGTTACACGTGCGTTATTTGATGCTTCCTTCTTAAATGTTTATTACTAAAAAGTAACTAACGCTTAGCTTGCAAAGTCGATTTTAAATCGCTACAAAATTATTGCCGCTTTGTACAAATTTTCTAAATTTATGTTAAAACTATTTTTCGACAAATCATTTATATAATTTCCAAAATTTAATACAATTTTTTTTTGTTCATTTACTTTATCTATATGTTTGAAATAAAAAAAAAAACTAAAAAAATAACCACAACAAACAATGAACCTCCACTCCCACTTCGCATCATCGCTTTCGCCCATTCTATTTTCCAATCGTCTGTCGTGGCTATCGCTCCCTCAGGTCTACTCGCTCGATTCGCCAGACACCTTTCAGTGTCTTTATTCGCCAGCGTTTGCTTCGATACGCGCCAAGCACATCGATCGCATCGCCGAGCAAATCGCGACTTTGTGTGCCACACTCGGCGAGTATCCGATGGTGCGATATCGCACTGACTGGGATCGCAACATAGATTTGGCTGCTGCGGTGCAGCAGAAGTTGGACGCCTATAAGGCGGATGAGCCCACAATGGGTGAGGGTCCGGAGAAGTCGCGCTCGCAGTTATTGATATTGGATCGTGGATTCGATTGTGTATCGCCGTTATTGCACGAATTGACGCTACAAGCGATGGCATACGATCTCTTGCCGATCGTTAACGATGTATATCGTTATACGCCTGGCCCAAATCAACCGGAAAAGGAGGTTTTGCTCGATGAGAACGACGATTTGTGGGTGGAGTTACGACACGAGCATATCGCTGTGGTGTCCACACAGGTGACACAGAATCTAAAGAAATTCACCGAATCGAAGCGCATGACATCGAGTAAGTGAGGGGGGAGAATAATGGCTTTTTTATAGTGCTGCTTTACTTTTTTTGTTTACTATTTTTAAAGTTTTTGTATACTCTGTAATTGACATGTAATAATATTTAATTTTTCGACAACTTTTCTATAGCCGATAAATCTTCTATGCGTGATTTATCGCAAATGATCAAGAAAATGCCGCAGTACCAGAAGGAATTGTCAAAGTATTCGACACATTTGCATTTGGCTGAGGATTGCATGAAGACTTATCAGGTAAATATGAACTAAAATAAGAATAAAATAATTTCGGGGTGCGGGAAATTTATTCACTGGTATTCACGAGTCCCCTTATTCATAAAAAATAAAATAGATTTAAAGTGCTCTACAAAGTAACATTTTCATACAAATTTTCGATTTATGAAGCAGTTAAAGTCTTTTTTATTTATTATGAATTAGGAGGGGGTTAATTTTTATTTTCTGCACCCCTACAGCATACACTTTAATTTTGAAAATAATTTCGAGCTGTAAAACATTATTAAAGGTATTCACATAAAAGAAGAATGTTAAAAGCAATTCAACTAAAATATTTTTTTAAACGAATTTTTTAAATTTTTTTGATTTTTAAATATTTTAAAACGAAACTCAATTTAAATTTTTTAAACAAAAAATATCCATTATAAATTTTGTATATTCTTGAGGTGTAAAAAGTTGTCAGGGGCATTCACATAACCGATAAAATATTAAAAAGGAGTCCAACGAAAGTATTTCCAAATAAAATTTTCAGTTTTTGCTTTCTAAATAATTCAACGAAGAATGTTAAAAGCAATTCAAATAAAATATTTTGTTGAAATGAATTTTTAAAATTTTTTTGAGTTTTAAATATTTTAAAAACAAATTCAATTCGAATTTTTTGAGCAAAAAATATACATTATAAATTTTGCATATTTTTGTCAGGAGCATTCACATAACCGATAAAATATTAAAAAGAAGTCCAACGAAATAAAATTTTCAGTTTTTTGCTTTCTAAATAATTTAAAAACACGTTCCATTACAGATTTTTTACGAAAAGCAAATACTCACTATCGTGAATACACTTCTCAAGCGTTTTCAGAAATCCATATGACATATTTTTATTAAATTTCTCCTTCAATACCATTTCTTCAATGCCTTTTTTAATAAAATTTTTCCTTCATCCTTTCCTCAGAGCTACGCAGATAAGTTATGCCGCGTAGAACAGGATCTCGCTATGGGTACTGATGCTGAGGGTGAAAAAATCAAGGATCATATGCGTAATATTGTACCCATACTACTTAATGCGGTGAGTTGGATATGAAGAGCAGCATTTACAGGTTGTTTTTGATTATTTTCTTTCACTTATTTTTGCTCTAGGATGTTTCCAACTTCGATAAAGTACGCATCATTGCACTCTACGTTATGATTAAGAACGGTATTTCTGAGGAAAATCTGACTAAGCTCTTCACGCATGCCTCACTATCGCCTAAGGATCAGGATATGGTGCGCAATTTGAGCTTTTTGGGTATAAATGTGATTGCTGATGTGAGTATCAACTACAATTTGAAAAAGAAAAAAAAGAGTATGTTATAGAAGAATCCACGCTTGAAGACATATGTACAATTTTTTAGGTCATACTTATAATTTTTTTTTTTTATATGCTTAATAGTTTTTATTTCCTATTTTCTGTTATTTAACTTAAAAGCGAACATTTTTTTCAAATTTAAAAAATTTCACTCTACTTGCATATTTACAATTGCTTTTTGCTTAAAAAAAATTTAAATATTTGTATTCTTCCTCTATCTCTATAGTCTCGTAAGAAAGTCTATAATGTCCCACGCAAGGAACGTATTACCGAACACACTTATCAGATGTCACGTTGGACCCCAGTAGTCAAGGATATTATGGAGGATTGCATTGAGGATAAATTGGATCAGCGCCATTTCGCTTTTCTGGCTGGACGTGCACAGAATACCAATTATCATGCACCGACTAGGTAAGGATGCCCGTAATAAAAATCTTAGAATACACGTGAAGTCGAAATCGTTATGTATTACCATTGGAAATAGCACAAAATTTCATTGCACTTCATCGCTTTTACATACAAATGCAGCTTAGAAAGGCACCTCGTGATACAGAATTCCTTCTCAATATAAATGAATAGAAGCTCTGCTTTTCAATTCTGGGCACCAATTCGTGTTCTATGAAATGGTGAAGTGAACATGAAAAATTCAAATTCATGAAAATTTTAGTTTTTCTCTTTATCATTTCATTTTAGCATTTACGCGATTTTCGATCATTTAAGGCTTTTCCATGAACAGTCAGCAAATAATTATGTATTTGGTAAATTATTGTTAGTAAAAGGTAATGATATTCTTTATCAAAAGGCTATGGGCTGGTTTCTCCAACTCAACTTAACTTAGTTTAGCCTTTTTTGGAGTTATTCATTTTCACCATCTAGGCTAACCTAAGCCAAAAGTTAGCCTACTTTTTAATCAGCTTATTCTTGACTTAACTTACCTTGATTAAGTCGCTCAGTTTGAGAAACTGAAAAAAAGCTTAGCACAAAATCGCAGCTAAAAGTTTAAGCTAGCCTAAGTCTTATTGAGAGACCAGCCGTATGCTTTTAAGCCAAATGCATAACTTATCTTTTTCATAGCCACAAAACTTAGTGAAAAAAATTTTCACAGTGAAAATTTGACAAATAAAATTATTTTCATTTGAAAACAGAATCGTAATTTTATGTGAAGTGATGAAAAATGTTTTCATTACACTTTTTCACAGAACAGGAATTGGCCCCCTGTTCAGTGCTTTGTCAGCACGATATCTGACTCGAAGCCCATCTTGCAAAAAGAAAAGGGAAATTAGTAAACTTAAGTGAAATGAAAAGAATGAGAAGCGAAAAGAGTAAAGTAAATTGTATGAAAAAATTAGAATAGAGAAAAGTGAAGCGAAATGAGTGAAATGAAATAGACTAAAATGAAAAATAAGAAACAAAAACAGTGAAGCGAAATGAGATGAAATTAAATGAAAAGAGAAATGAAGCGGAACTAGAGAAATTAAGTCAAACGAAATGAAGAAAAATTCAATGAAGTGAAGAAAAGTGATGATCTCTTAAAAGGCGAATCGCCTCAGATGAAAATGATGTGAAATGAAATTAAGAGTTAAATGAAAAGTGCGAAGAGTGAAGTGAAGTGAGTAAATTGAAATGAAAAGAAAGATGTGAAATGAAAATATGAAAAGCAAGTAGAGTGAAGTGAATTGAGTGAAATTAAATGAAGTAAATATCAAATAAAGAAAAATGAAAAGAAGCGAAGCGAAGTAAGATCTCTTAAAACATAAAATTAAAAGATACGAAGTAAGAAGATTGAAGTCAGTGAATCGCAACTAAATCGATTGAATAGAAATGAAGAAAGTAAAAAAAATACTAACAAAACGTACTAGTATCCATTGCATTCACCAGCATTAAAATCCACCTTCTTATAATTATATACAAGTGCGTAGCTTTTCCTAACCATACTGAAATTCCTTTTTTACTCACAGCGCTCGCTATGGCCACTGGCATAAGGACAAAGCCCAAGCGCAAGTCAAGAATGTGCCACGCCTCATAGTTTTCATTGTGGGCGGCGTTAGTATGTCCGAGATGCGTTGCGCCTACGAAGTCACCAATGCCGTGAAGAATTGGGAAGTGCTAGTCGGCTCGTCACATATACTAACACCCGAAGGTTTTCTCAGCGATCTGGGCAGTCTTTCGAAGGAGGATTAATCAGCAGCTAAAGCAGCAAACGATAATGTAACAACTCATACCGAATAATTTGAAGGTGATTTTTTTAAAGATTTTTAAACAAATAAACTTTATACATGAGTATGCAGTAGTTTAATTAAGTTGACTTATGTAATTCAGGTACCGAGCAGGCGCGTATATTCTGTGTAGTTATAAATTTTCGATAACGTCGTTGGAATTGTTTGATCTTTTGATGAACAATGCAATTAAACTATTATTATTCATATATTAATTATAACGTATGTAGTATACAAATTATTAATAGAAATATTAAAACTTATCCTTAGATTAGCTGTGCGCTAAAGTGTTTATGTATGTTTATAAAAATTATTGAATGAAAAAAAGTTGATCCTTTGAAGAATTTTCTTCCGCTTATTTATCTACAACCTACATACATATATAAAAATTATACGCACTTGTAACTGTTGTGTATAAAATATATAATTACTCGTTTACCAAATACTATATACAACATACTGAAAGCGTAATGATAAATTCCAAACTATTCTCGTTGGTTATGTGCAAATAAGCGAACCGCAAATCGGTGACGCATTTATCGTAGCAGAAGAAAGTTAAAAGTATTTATGTCGCATATTTAAAATTAATAGAAAATATTTAATTATAAATTGCAATATAACTTATACATTACTCTATTTGACTTTATTAACTATTATTATTCACAATATTTGAACAAAAAGCAAATTATTAAGCACTATACTCTATGCAACTAACAAAAAGTATGAAATACAAGAAAATGACAAAAAATGACAAAACACCGATTTTTAATTAGCAAACTTGAAAAAAGGGATAATCATAAAATAAAGAAAAAGAATACATACAAGAAAATAAAAAATAAGTGGTTAAAGCATGTGAGAACGAAAGGTCACATGGATGAGCGTTGAGCGAGAGAAACGTTGTTACAGCCTAACCTAATATAAACGCACGCCGTTTGTATACGCACGCCGTCAGCCGAAATTGGCTTGCGTGCATTTGCATTTGATTTCACTAAGCGAAACGTCAAATTCAAATGTCACGCAGAACACAGATTGGCATTTGATTTCACTAAGCGAAACGTCAAATTCAAATGTCACGCAGAACACAGATTGGAAATTGAATTAGCTTTTTACGCACGCCGTTCAATTTCCATTGGTCCCATACAAGTTTTATGAGCATGAGAAAATTTTGACAGTAAATTGCCGGCGTGCGTGAATATTAGGTTGGCCTGTAAGTCAATAAAAATTTACTCAATTGAAAAAGAGTAATTGCAAAACTTACAGAAAAAAAATAAAAATTAAATTAAAAGATAATATATATTAAGCAAATAAAAATTTAAAATAATTGCGACTTTCGATTTAAAAAAAAATATCTAGGTACTTAACCACATTACTAAAAAAGTATGAAAAATATTTACGTATTTAATAACTTAAAATGATTTATTTCCAACGTAATGCAACATTATAAAAACAGTAAAATATGTTAAAACACATTTCCAGAAAAATTTAAATATTAGCAAAAAATAAATAAAATAAATAGAAATGCAAATGCAACCATGTCACTGTAAGTGGCTTCAATTATAACCAAGTACTTTTGTAGCGTTAGTAAGAAAGTGAATATGTGACGCGCGTGGTGTGTTTAAGGCTTTATTGAAATTTGCAAAATACCGCGAAGAAAAGTATGCGCAGCGCAACTAAACAAAATAGCTAAAAAATGCAATCATTAAGTGAAAAAAAAAACAATTAAACACCATAGCAATAAATGTAATATGTATGTACTTAATAACAACAACTTGCTACAATTTCTAATATTTTCGACTACTTTAAAAATTATGTATGAAAAAATCAAGCGACAAAAAATTAGTAATGCTATTTCACAAATCTTTAATATACTGTAATAGATTTGAACCATAAGCGCTAACATAAATACATCTGTCAGCAAAACTTCGAAATTTTGGCAGCTTTTTTGAAAAACAGTGAACGAAAATCACTTCTTAACCTTTTTTATCACTCGTGAGATAAATTTTTTTTTACTCTTTTTCACTCGCTACCGTAACAGCCTAACCTAATGTAAACGCATGCCGTTTAATTTGTATTTGATTGAGTGAAACGTCAAATCAAAATCTCACGCAGAACAAAAATCGGAAATTGAGTTAGCTTTTTACGCACGCCGCTCAATTTCGGTTGGTCCCATACAAGTTGTATGAGCATGAGAATTTTTTGACAGAAAATTGCCGGCGTGTGTGACTATTAGGTTGGCCTGTAATAGCTGAGTTTTCTACTTGTACATGAGTTCTATTTCCACTTTTGAGTGTTTTTTGTTTATCGCTCGCGAGCTTTTTTTTGTTACTCCCTTTTCACTGTTTTAGTTGTGTTTTAAACGCGAAGAAATTTTACTTCTTCTGAGCATAATTTAACGATAAACGGTCTAATTTTTTCTAATCTTTTCCAGTCGCCCTCAGCATTGTGAATTTGATTTTTACTCAGGTTTTTTTATCCAGAACTTGTGCTCAACTGAGGCTTGAATAAATTGTTGTCTACTGCTCATCATGGTACAATAATTATAGGTATTGTCTTCCCAGAGAGCTTTGCTTCACATCGAAATGCTGCTCATGAGGTTTTTTCCTTTTTATTTTTTTTCTTCTGAGTAATTTTTACTACTCGCGAGTTTAATTTTTTTCACTCCTTTTAACTCGCTCTAGCTAAATTTTTTTGCTTGCGAGTTGTATTTTAAAGCACACACGTTTTCTCTGCGAAGACTTGAGCAAAATTTTTTAACTGAAATATCGATTGCTTGTTTTTGCTTTTATAAAAATTCTTTTGTTCGGCTCGCGAGATTTATTTTTAACTCGCGAATTTTTTCTTCGGCTTGTGAAGCACAGCTGTATTCCGAAAATCTCGTTCGGTAAATAGCATTTTCTTAGTTTTAATTATTGTTTTCTGCTCGCAAGTTTTATTTTTGAAATAGCTTTTTTTTTGCTTCTGCGCGAGAAGCAGCAATATATTGTAGTATTGAAATCTCTTTTCCTTATTTTATTGAGTTGTAACTGATGTGCCGGACTCGCGAGTTTTATTTTTTTGCTTTCGATTTTTTTTTTTAATTTCCGCGAACTTCTTTGGCTCATGAGCCAACAATTCCTGAAATCTCATTCTTAAGTTTACTGACTCTCGAGTTATTTTTTTTTTTTTATTCTCGAATATCTTCTTCGGCTCATGAAGCACATCTGTGTTTATGAAATGTTTGTAGTTTATCGAACTGATTCCAATCAGACCCAGCCAAGTTGAGACCCAAAAAGCTACATAGCTGTGTCTACTTAGTGAATCAGCAGAGTTGTAATAAGCCTCCATCTCTTTCAATTCAATTCAGTGTTTATTGAGTCTATGATTACAAAAAATCTTACAGACTAGTGTAAAATAAATAGGTTAAAAACAAAGAGCTACACTAGGAGTACACAGATTCAATTAAACTTCTAAAAGACTGCCTACTGATAGAAAATTAGAAGCTTATTTAATGGTATAGCAAATGTGCGCTGATGTAGAGTGCATTTTGGATAGATTTACATTTCAAAGGTCTTATTATTTCTCTACGCTCCTCTTCAGCAATGAAAGGGAAAGCTTTCTTGCTGGATATCAAGGCTCTGCTTTCTAAAGTAATTCGCTAAGATGTTGTTGTTGTTAATCATGCAACAACATGTATATAACACGCTTCTTAAGTAACAGCCTTCGGTCTGAAGTAGAACCCGGCCATGGAAACATCGATAAGCTACTCGTTGTGGCCTGCACGGCAGAGTGAGTCCTTCAGGGGAGCATCGAAATATTTTTAGTTTCAATGATATATCTACGTTTGCGAATGTTTTTTTTTTTTGTGCTTCCTAAAACACTAGTTTAACGATTTTTTTACTAGATCTTTCTCATATTCGTGTTTAAACATTTCTTGGCTGTCAAAATTTGCATTATAACCAGAACCTTTGCTGACATATGTAAGTTAATTAGCTCCAAATAAAATCGTTCAAAGTTAAAATTTCATGCATATACTGCAAATAATACATGCATACATATGTACATATGTAGCATGTGGATCTCTTCCACATATATACTTACATAGAAACTACCATATGTGCAGAAAAACATCTCAAAACAATCTCTGACGACTAGACTATTCATCGCACCACATATACCTGTGTGATATGTACTTCCAAAACTCTACATACTAGTACACCTCTACATACTTACTTTAAAATAATGTATAATACTTATAGTACTAATTAAAATCAGATACTACTTAGCTAAAAGGAACGTACTAAGTAGTTAAGCTTTTTTCGAGTAGTTAAAAAACAATATTTAAAAATGCAATAACGGGAGAGCGTAGTTAAAATGATGGCAAAGCAAAACAAAAAACGAAAAACAAAAAAAAAATGTTCGAGTGTTTGAGATGCAATACAGTATTTTACAATTTACATAAATATAGTAAATAACGAGAAATGAATAACGAATGTTCAACATCAAATAACGAGTAACAATTTCAATTCTTTATATACATAAATTATATATAAAATAGTTAAATTCAAAAAAATTTAGATAATAAGTATGGAAATTAAAAAATATACATAAAATATATTATAAATAAATTAAAACACAAATAAAAAATGTCATACGCGCCTCAACAAACAACACTCTCCACTCGGTCGAAACCAATACCACTCACTCGCACACACACCACACCACTACACGCTGTTGGCATGGGTGCTGTCAACTAACGAACCAACCAACCAACCAACCAACCAGAGGCAAATGTCAACTGCCCATAACGAGCATACTGCAATTTGTCTTATTTGCAAAACAACAACAACACCTGCAAATGTTATTTAATGAGGATCACTAGACAAATTGCAGTGTTGCACCTGTGACAGCAGCGCCTGTGGTGTATATATATATACATGTGTATGTGTGTGTGTGTACGCTCAATGGCGGACGGTGAGGTGTACACGAAAAGTGGCGAGTGTTTAGCGTGTATGCGGCAATTTTTCATGTATTTTAGATGTTAAAGGAGAAGAGAAAGAAAATTAATTGTTTATTGCTTGTTATAAAAAATAACTATGTAAACCTTAAATTAAATAACAGTATAGTACATAACGGTATTATAATCAAAATAAACCAACAATTGTGGAGATCACGAAAAAAAATTCAAATAAGTAAGAAAGTCACAGCATGTTGTTGTGTGTAGTTTAAATAAATATTTACACACATACAGTGTTGAACATATCATATTGGACCAAATTCAAAATGCTATTGTTTTCCAATTACAATATGGGTACTCACGACACCCCGAGTAAGAGAGTAAAGTGTAAAGAAAAATTACTTTCCATCAACAAAATACCTTCAATAAAAATTTACTTTTGCACTCAACCTTAACCTATGACCCTTACAAGTTAAGGATGAGTAAAAATTTAAATTTTTAATCTAGGTATTTTGTTGTTGGAAA
>JAPVRG010242232.1:6167-20527 GCA_029783565.1 Rhagoletis cerasi
AAAATTTCAAGCAGATGGCAAATCTTCATGAAAATGTTGCTATACTAAGGTCCACTTAAAAATCTATCGTTATATACCTGTAGTTTATAAGTTTGCTTAATTTAAGCATCTAAATCATTTTAATTGTTTTAAAAAGGTGGCAACCCTTTTTAAAAGATATTGCTTATTTTAAAATTTCTCAAACCTTCCTTTGCTAATTAAGCTTTATACTTATCGTACCATGTATGTATCTATGTATGAATGAATGTACATTAATTGTCGATTATTGCCTTTCTAAAAAAACTATCTTTGAGGAACCTTCTTTGTTACTATCCTCTTGAATCTCATATTGCGATCTTTTTAATTTTTTAAGATAGGTGGTAATCCTGCCAAAAAATTAATGTATCTAGAAGGAAGCTTTCTTTGTTACTATTCTAGTTTTGAGACTCATATGGCAATAAAAAAACACATTTATTGCCACTAAAATTTTTTGAGGAATGGAGAAATGTGGCACACCTTATCCTCAAAATTCTTTATCGAAAATGCCATCTCTTCAAAGCTCAAGTTTATTACAAGTCATGGAGCCATAATGCGGCACTCTTGACTAATCAAATATTACTCATTTGCCCAATACTCGCATCCTATATGCGATTTCTAAGCCGCCGAATGCCCAATGTTTCGCCACTTACGCGTGCTCATTAGTGAATTTGTTTTTCAATGCTTTTCCAAATCCCCAATACTCATAGCTTACTTCAAGGGCTCACGCATGCGTGTGCGTCAGTGCATGTCTTATGGTAGTCAGTGATCGCTACAAATCTATATACTTAGCAGCGACCTTTACACACCACTGACTAAATATTAAATACGTATGTATCCAAAAAAAATTATCAGCCGAATGGAAAATTAGCAACTACATAATTAAAGTTTTTTATTATGAAATAATTAGCAGCTGAGGAAATTTGAATGAGTTTCGCAAAAGTGTTGAGCATTTAAATAAAACCGAGCATGCTGCTCTTCATACAATGCATATACAAAGTAAGTCTTACATTTTGATGAATACCTTCCTACATGTAAATCTGTGTGTCTGTTTTCACAACGCTTCGTTTACAAATGTACAAATACTGCATTTTTAAACACTACTAATCATGATTAGGCTTACTCATCTTAAATGCTTCTGCCAAATTTCAACTCAAAACCAATTCAAATGCTATTAATATGCTGATAGCTAATTCAAAGTCTTGCAACTTTTGCCTCAAAATAAAATAAAATAAAAAACCATACTTGCTTTAATCCGCTTTACAAATTGATTTCAAGCATTTATGTACATGTTTTGGTTTTTCGATTTTTATTGATGTTGCAACATGCTACATTGTTGCATCAATATGCAACTCATATTTTTTATGCTTTATTTTTCATTATTCATTCGTTTACGCAACAATGTTTGTTTATATGAAAATTGGTTGGTTATTGCGATTGCAGTCTAAATGGCAGACAATTAATAAAGAGCACGATTGGTAAGAGAAAATTGGAAATTAATAAAGAAAAACCCCGATTTGAATGCGCATGTGTTCATAGCATTGATTTATCTGTACTATGGATAGGCATAATTGCTGAAACAAACTCTCATAACTACCCAGCTACAAATTAAATTGGACACCAGAAAATTTTATTTTCCTATCAACGAGGTGAGGCAATAAACAGAAAGGCAACGTCCTTTCTATACTTCCTTTTGGCTGCCCGTGGTCAGCTAGCGGCCAGAAGGATTTTGCACGTAAATTCCATCACTTTTCTAAAAATATATCTTCAATAGCTCTCTGCCTAGCAAATTTATCGGTCAGTATCCTGCAATATTATTGTGTCCTGACCCCCAAATCAGGCTAACGCGGGCGGAAGTAATCCGAAGCGACCGAGTGGGAGAGTTTAGGCATTAACCGACCTGCCTCGACCGCACCATAAGCGATCATAAACCCCTAATTCCCGCCAGCGTTACCGTTTTGGTATTTTTTTTAAATTGGGAATTTTATTGTATCTTTTCCGACTTTGGTAACTTGATAATTTATTCTTCAGTTTGGTAACTTTTTGCAATTAAGGAAATTGACGTGCTCCACTACAGTCTATAATGGACTAGCAATCCCTTGATCCCCTTCCATGGCATGGAGCTATCCACGCCACTAGTACGAAAATGTTTTCTTAAATTTGGTAAATTTTTTGGGGAATTCGGAATAAATACAAACACGCACGTTGTGGCAACACTGATTACCACTTTGCAGTCGGAGTAGAAATTTGCCCTTCTAATCCGTGTTTCACTATTACGAAATCAGTCGGTTGCCTGCTTGAAAACGCTGCAAAAAACCGATAACTCTTGGAAGAGCACACCTTCTTCAACTCTAGCATTAAAAAACGAACCAATCGTGAATATGCTTACTGCGGTTTGAGCCTGAAGTTCGATAATTTTGTTTTGAAAACTTTGTAATTCGAGGAAATGCTAAGGTGATTTTTATATGCAAAAATCGTTTCCTACGGAGCATAGAACTCATTCGGTAGCTCATGCATATTTTAACAAAAAAGGTTTCTGAGCCAATTCCATTTCAACATTCTTCAGAATCTTTCCCAAGTAACAACTTCAACTTATATTGAATATCGCCGAATACCTTTTCTCCAGTTAATAGCCGATTAAGACTCCCAACCGCAGCATCGATAATTTTGACTTTTTTATTAGGCATAGAATCTAATTACTTCCACCACCTACGATCTATTCATTACCAGAACAACTTTGGTGAATTGCGTGTAAAAATTTTCATATAGCCTTCGCTGCACTGGTCTATAGTTCAACTTAAAGCAGAAACCCCATATTGGTTGCAGTCTCTGGCGAGTTTGTAAGATATGCATTTCTCTGTAAGATAACTATAGCCTAGTGTTCATTCAAAAAACTCGTTGGAGAATGCTCATCATTGAACTTTTTATTGTAAAAGTCGCTTGCTGACCCAACTTTCAACTAGATACATATTTATCGATGCTGTTAAGCGACCCAATGATATTCGGGCAAGAAAAACCGCCGTAGAGGAGTTATTTCTTTAAATTAAGCAGTATTGCTAAGAATATGCGTCAATAGAGAGTTCAGTCAAATGGTATGAATATTCACGAAACTTTATGCAAGTTTTTTATACTACCACGTTTGTAATTCTAGACAGACATTGAATGTGATGCACTTTGAAGCTCACGTTTTCAATAAAAATTACTGTGACAAACAAGTTGCAACGTCTCCTTTACATCGTTGAACATTTATAAATAGAAATATGTAGTAAGTGCAACTTGCCACGTGACTTCAAAACGTTCATTTTTTCTGCAATATGATTTTACTAAAGATTTGCTCAAGATTTATATATTCTCAAGAGCATGCGAATTGGCATATACTTACAAACATACATATGTACGTTTGTTCAGATTCTCATGCACTTGAAATTTTATTACAATTATTTGTCTTATTGACTTCAAACAAATTAAACATCCATTAATCTTACTTAGCAACTTAATTGCGGCTACGCTATTCTTTGACAGCCAGAAGTTATAAATACCTGTTAGAAATACTATATTCCCCACACACAAGCTAGCTGTCTGATCGCCTGAAGATGTACACTTTCGATTTCGTTCCGCTACGACATGCTTCTTCATCTACAGTACAGCAGCTTCTTTTGCAAATATCAAGGCCATCCACTAGACCAGTTGAGACAACTATTTTATGTACTTAATTACAACTACAACTTAGCAAAATGTTAAGATGTCAGTTGCCAGTTAGCGGCTAGCGGCTGGTGTTTATTGCAACAGAGAAGAACTATCCACATAACAAAAAATGCCATCATTGTTTTGCTCGTTCTTTTGTGAGGGTTGGCTTGGGCGAAATAAGTAAAATTCATGGTTTTGGTGGGGTAGTCGATGAAGAAGAGCTATAAATATGCAAATATGTACTGTTTGCCGCATAAGCACTACAATCAAAACCAAACGAAACGCTTGAATGATTTAAATAGTTAGCGTTTCATTTAAATTTGCTACAAGTATAATTTATTGATTATTTTTAAATTCTTTTTGTAATTGATATTAAAATTGATTAATGCATAGTGTGTACTAGTGAGCTACACGGATGTATCGCATGGAAGCAGTTTTTAAAGAATGTGAAGTGATAAAAGTAAAGCAGTGAACTAAAAATGAAGCATTTGTTTTTACTCTAATTTTTGTTGTTGGTATTTCCGACAGGGTAGGAGTATGATGTAATGTGGAACGATTTTTTTTGCAGCTCAAATATTCATGTTCTTAACAATAGCATCCTCATACGGCCGCTTTTTGACATTTGAGCCTTACATTGGGCTCATGCAATGCGCTGAGTTAAACATTTCAAGCATCCTTCAAAATGTGAAGACTGCAATAAATTATATTTGTATTAAATATTAGCAACAGAATTTTCTTATCACAACCCCAAAATCGCCACTACCTCCACTAGCCGCCAAGTGTTACACGCTTTCAGTGTGCAACTGCGTCTCAGTTTTAATATTTTATTTATAATACATTTTAATGCAAATTTTTTCTATTTTTCATGTCAAAGGAAATGTGCAATTTAGTATAATTTCTACAGCAAAGTAGCTCAACTTTTTTTGCTTGTATGGTGTATTGTCGTTTGTTTGTTTTGCAGCCGCTACAAATTGTCTTCAACAGCTCAACTTTTTATGCAAAATAGGCACACACATATAGACAAATATATATTTATTAATATGCAAATAGCACACTTGTAAGCAAAGTAAGTTTGTTTCACATTAAGTAGAAATGTTTATAAAGCACGAAAAAGTTGAGAGTGTTGAGCCCTAGACACAATGCATGACAATGTAAGTTACTAAATGCTTCGTGAAATTGCCTTTCATATAAATCAATTGGCAATGGATTTGGCTTTTTCATTGCAATTATTTTGTGGGAATAAATGGTGTTTGGTCATTTGAGTGCTTTTTGTGCATGCGTGAGTGAAAAAAAAAGAAATTTAGTGAGATGATGTTATACATTTGTATATGGATATGTAGTTTGACATGCATGAAGGTGGTAAGTGATTATGTTTGACCAAATTAGAAAAGCAAAATAGAAAGACTTGAGTAACGAACTTGATATGTGTTTTATAAAAATAAAAATATATTAGAAAAATATTACGATAAAAAACATTATTAGAAAAAGAATTTAACTAAGAAAATTTGGGTTTGAGAAAATTTTAAGCAGAAAAATTTAATAAAAAAATTAGATAAAATAGATTTTTTACGTTATCAAATATTTAGCATAAATTTTAAGCACGAATAAAAAGGAAAGTATTTAGTTTTAATTTAGTTATATTTCCAGTTTCCACTGCCCTCTTTAATTTTTTTAAACTTTGTTCTTTGACTTTTTATTATAAGTTTTTATTCTAATAGCGGTCGGAAAAAGAATTATAACTAATGTTAATGGAAAATTGCGCCATTAAAGTTTATATTTTATTATTATTTAATTTTTTTTAATGTATTGTAAGAAAAAATCATTTTTTTTTTATTTTTTTAGATTTGTGTTTAAAGAAGAGTTAAATAAATACACAATTTTTTTATTAATAATTTGGAATTCAAACCCAAAAAATTTAAACACAATTTTTAAAATTTGGCTTTTAAAACAAAAAAAAATTTATATTTTTTTAATGCAGACACAAAATCAAAAATTTTTAGCAAGAATTTAAGAACATTTCACTGCTTTTGTTCAGGGACCGAAAATAATCGTTAAATATCATGATTTTTATTTTTCGACCAAAAAATAATAGTTATTTTTGATTTTTTTCGATCATTTTTCACCGTTATAACGGACCGATTTAAATCTTTTATGATCGAAAAAATAAGAATCAAAAATAACGATAATTTTTTTATCGAAAAAATAAAAATCAAATTTTAACGGTTAAACTATGATTTTTATTATAAAGGTCGTAACCGTTACGGTCCCTGCTTTTGTTTTAACTTATGCGCTTTCTTAAACACAACATTTTTAACTATAATTTATATCAAAAACTCAATTTCAGCGCGCAAATTTATCTGGAAAAGTTTTCACGTGCAATGTTTGAAAAAAAAATATGCGCTGTATTAATTTAAAAACCAAAATGATTTGTTGATTAAGAAGAACTTATAGCTTCTACGTTGAATGCTTTTGACTGCAAGAGCAGCGCTGAATGCCACAGAAATGAAGATGTAAGCAAACTTGTGTTTGGCTGCGTTAAAATCAGAAGACTTAAGAAACGAACTTGCCCAGTGGTTTAAGAACAGACCACATATGAAGCACAGGCATTAACTTTAGTTTTTTAACTCGTTTTTAATATATTTCTGAGTGCCACTGTATACAATTTAAAAACTGAACATTTTTTCAGATTTTTTGAATTATTAATTGTTTTTCACACACCAAAACATAGGCTTAGGCAACAACTCGCCCGGCATTGGCATAAGGTTTCCAAGCAGTTGGTAACACTGCCGCCACAACCACCTCAAACATTAATAACTGCAGCAGTTTTTGGCTTCCTGCTTCAGAGCGGCCGCGGCGTAGTTTTAAGTCTGCTTTAATTTAATTTCTACAGCTTATAGTTAGTTGTATTTTATTTTTTTGGTGTGTGTGTGTGTGTTTTTTTTTATAATAAAACTTTTCTACACCTACTTATCACCGACGAGCTGAACAGCACTACTTGGCGCTGCACCGCTATTCGCTCCAAACAAGTGTACACCGGCTTTTTGTGTTCTTTTACTATGCGCAGCGACTTATTGCCTTGCACGTTGCATAATCATAAGTATGTGCAACGAGCGTTGCATTGCTTGCCATAGGTGCCGGCCGCCAACGTGGTACGCTAAAAGTAGGTATATACATAAGTAGATATATATGTTTCTATATTTTTAATACTTCTTGATTTTTTTACTAATTTTTACTTAGTCACTTTGACTGTTGTAATAACGGTACTCGCGTGCTTTTACAACATTTACAGCATTTACAATGTCTGCGAATTGAGTTGTCGTCGTCGTCGTCGTTGGTTGTGGCAGTTGCAGCTGTTGTAAATACTACACTTGAGTGTATATGTATGCTTGTTGTTGCGTTTGTTTTTGCTGCTGGTTAACATAGATTTTTCTATTTTGCTGGGTTAGTTGGTCGCCGGCCATGCGTTGCTGGCCGCTGGGTTGCCATGCTTTCGAACATGATTAGGTTGCGTGCAACATGTGCGTGCCACATTTTGACTTTTAATGACATTCCTTTGTTTATGGGCTAGTTTTTTTTAGTGTTTTAATTTTTGGGCTTTAGGTGGTTACGCTTCGAGCTAATTTTATTTAAGTTATTTGGAAAAAAGAAAAAATCAAAATTTAAACATGTAAATTTTTGCTTAGTATTTGTATCTAGGGCTAAGAAAAAAAAACAAAAAAAAATATTTCGGACTAAAAAAATGTTGAGGCATAATTTTTAAATATTAAAAATAAATTACCCATAAATTTTCTTTTCTTTCTATAGTCAAAACTGTGTCGAAATTAGGCAGATTTTTTTTTAATTCAACAAAGAATTTATATTTAAAATTTCCGTAATTTTTTCTTTAGATAAACAACATTTTCGTATGAAATATTTTTATGCCGTTTCATGTCAATACCGAAAAAATGCTGTTGCATCACATTGAATAGCACAAAAGTTTTCATTGTCTATTTTTGGTACAACAAGTAGCGGAATTTTAAGGTCAATTCAAATTTTCATATTTTGAAGTATCTAATAGAATTTTTATGAAGATGCCAAAAGCTCAAAAAAGCAGAAGACCAGCATTAAAAAATTTAAATAACACAATTTTTAAAATCTTTGTCAAATTAAATTTTTTCATATTAAATTTTTTGCCTAATTAAAATTTTAACGTCATAGAGAAAAACCAAATTAATTACAACTTTAGTTTCAAAATGAGAATATAAAAATTAATCAAATATGTTTTTTTAATATATGTACATATGTATGTATGTACATACAGCCTATTTTCGGCATACCTTTCATGAAAATCGCTTGCATTTGAATGGGTTTTTCAGCATTTCGTGACTAACAAGCTAATTTGCTTTATGCCATTAAAATGGTCATAAATATCAACAGCAACAACAAAAAGTGAGCCTTGCGGTAGCAATGTGCAGTAGCCAAATTTATATTTAATAAGACATAAAGTGACTTGCCGTTGGCAAAAATCCATAAAAGCTTACTAAGTGTCAACTTTTAATTAGCCAAATAGCAATGTTTGCGTCTTAAGGTAACTCTGTGGATTTGACAAAATTAGAGAAAAAACTGAGCAAAAACTACTAATTTGTAATGTGGGAGGGTAAGAATTGATATTTAATGCTTTTGACAGTTCATGTTGCAGTACAAAAAAAAAATAGTTTTTCATGTCTTTAAAAGATTAAATAAGAAAAAATATATATAAAAAATCATTTTATCCACAAACAAAAATTATTAAAAAAAATTTTTTAAAGAAAAACTTACTTCAAAATCATTTTGACGCATTTTGCGACATTTAAAATAAAAAACTAAAAACTATGAAGTTATTTTTATCAATTTTTTTCTCTACACTCAATAAATTTTTTTCACATTTTTTCCGGTGATTAAAGTAAAAGAAGTAAAACCAAGAAAATAATGTTTGTCAAAACCTTTTTCTTAAGATTCAATAGAAATTTGTTTTCTGTACAATTTTTTGTTTTCAAGAAAACTAAATTAAATTCATGCTATAAATTTGCTGAAGACAATTAAAACAAACAAGTAACTTTAAGCCAAAAATAAAACCGACTTCAATTCTCATATAAAAATTTAGTAGAACCGTTTACTCTTCATGATCCAATGAGTGGAACTAAAGCAAAAAATTTGCCGATAAAAAATCGAAAACGACTCACGTGGTCCAAAGTAAAAAAAATATACCGACGAATTGATAACCTCCTCCTTTTTTGAAGTCCGTTAAAAATGTAAAAACCAAGATACTATTTTTCTCTAATTTTTTTCTTAAGATTCAATAAAAAAACTTTATTTTGCAATATTCGTTGTGTCATTTGAGTGTTCAATTCTTTTTAGATAACAATTATTTTATGTGAAATTCCTTCAAAAATGTTAAATTCAACTCATTTGGTTTTATGACTCAAGTCTTTTTTTAACTCAATGCGAAAGTTGAGGCTTTATGTAATTTATTTAATCGATATGCTCAGTAGGCACAAACATTGCTTTTATTTATTTTAAATAAATGTAGCTGTCCAAATAATTTTTGTGGCTAGATATATTCATACCTCTTTAAAAAAAAGAAACAAGAAACATCAATCAGTAAATAAAAAGCATTTGAATCCGTAATTGATAGCTTTACAACATTTTACAAGCATTTAAGAATTTTTCGTTGATAAATCTTCGCCCAAATTTAAGTTTCAGCGCATTCAAAAGAAACATACATACAGCCAGCAAAATATAAGCAATCTTTCACAAAAATATTAGTAAATTTTATTCAACGTGTCTTTTGTTTAGCCACAAACAGTGAATTTGTTTTTAAAAATCAATCGTCAATAACAAAAATTAGCACGCAAGCAGCCAAAATGTAAACTGAGAGCGACAAGTGTATATTATTTTAAATAAAAAAAGCTAAAAATTTTAGCAAAAACAAAAAAAAGCAAACAAAGAATCTCTTGTTAAGGTTGCGTGCCAAATTCACAGCCGCAAAAGGTTAATTGCGTGCCAATAAAAGCTGCAACCGGTCCAAAAACAAAGCTAAAGATGCAAGGTAGACAATCATTAGTGAAGTAACAAGTTGCTGCGACGAAGTGACCACTGCGTGAACGGAGCAAGTGTGCAAAAATAAATTTTCAAACAAATTTTAAGCTATGGATTTGTTTGCAACTCAAATGCAATGAATTTCAATGAATTTCAAATCATTATAACGCCTCATATTCATACTCATCACTAATTTCCATGAAGGCAATTTGTGGTTAGTCGCAATAGTTATTAATTAAAAATTGATTGCAACAATGCTAAGCGCAACATAATAAAGATTACCAATATTTCAAATGTGCCAACGTGGCTGTGCTTAATTGAGCAACTCATCGCTAAATGCAGCAGCATAGCATCCTCATTAACCTCATTAAGCTACAGCTATGTATAACAAGTTTATTTAATATTTTGGGCGTTACTGGCGTTATAGCTAGTTATCTTTTTTTCTAACCAATAATTTCTTACTTGTATTGTTAGAGTTGAAAAAAATACTTAGTTACTATTACAGTTTATTTTGGAATACCTTAGCGCAATTCATTATAAATTTTTGTGTTAATTTGTCTGCTCTAGCTTGCTTCGAGCTAGCTACTTATATTTCTTCTGCTTTTGAAATTATTATGTTTATATGGCATGTATGACCTTAAAAGATCTTCTGCAAATTGGTTGCCTAACAAAGCAAAATACAGCATAAGTAGAAATAGACGTCCAAAGGAAATTCAAAGTGATTGGTTTAGACTCATTTAACAAAAAAAAATTATAATTATTAATATATTTTTTTACACACTCAAGAATGTTAACAATAAATATCGTCTTTTTATACAGTTAATTAGTGACAAATCAGAAGTATATAGGGAGGAGAGGCTGAAGAGGAAAAATAGAAGATTTCGCGAACGATTAGCGCCTCACTCTTTTGAGTAGCACAGTTCGCATTCAAACGAATAAAAAGATAATATCATAATCGTTTTCTTTTAAATGCCGTTTGAGAAGTACATTTATTTAGTGAACGTATAAGGCAATACGCAAGCCTCTAATATAACATACTTTAAGGCGCACACTTGTTGTTGTACAAGACGAATCCAAGTGCCTGAGATTATCTGCTTTGCTAAAAAACGTAACATATATACATATGTATGTATAATCCTATCACAGGAAGTGTAAACAGTAACGCTTCTCGATCAGAAACAGAGCGCGGGTATGTTAATCAAAGTATAGACTTTATAATGTAGAACGCCGTTGCATACAAAGCGGGATTGCGGCCTAAAAGATTTTTGAACCACTAAATAACTCCAATAAAGGTTTCCAGGACTATACGGGAACAGTGCCTTCTGGTCTAGGCCGAAATATTACAAAGCATGTGCCTGAGCCTATCGTCTTCAAGAAAACGCCAGAAACCGTTTTTCTGTGATTATATTAATCCGGTATATATGAGAGTGTAGACAGTTAAAGCCGATTAGATAAAGTTAATGGCACCTCTATTTAAGAGATGTATGTATGTGCTTCCTGTCGGCTTATCAGAACTACCTCCGTTTTCACCTCGGCTAGTGTCTCTAAGTCAGAAGTATCAAACAGTTATCGTAATATTTTCCATTTTTAATCAGAAATTTCCACATCTCGACACCTTCATAAATATTTCAGCGAATCTCGCTAAAATTGAGAAACCAATACAACAAAAATGCAAATCGCGCAACCAACAATTCTTAGCTAGTCAAACAACTAATAGAATAATCAATTTGTCACTTCAACAGCCAGCCATTAACCCAGGTATGTAGTATGTAGCATGAAGATAACTGCGGCGGCGCATCACATGTTGCAGCCATTTAACATGCAAGCAGAGAAAATGTCAAAAGGCTCTCATAAGTTTGGTGTATGCATTAAAAATAAAAACAAAAACAACAAGAAGCAACAACATTAACCCAATAATATAGCACCACAATAACAAGTGGCTTGGATGGATGCTCCGAGCAAAAGGCAATACACGCTGACAAAATGCATAAATGTAAATTGAAAATGAAAGAGTAAAAAAACGAAAATAAATGTTGCGAAGAAGCCACAGCAACAGCGCAATAAAGGTCAACAACTATCCAAAGTGTGAACTGTTAATGGTTGTTGCATTTTCCGTTGCTGCTACTGCTGCTGCTGCTGTTGCTTCTAACCTGTTAACGGCATTTGGCATTCTCAATGACGCGAAGTTGATTGAGTTGCTAGTTGCCGGTGGCTGTTTTAAAGAAGTGCCATTCATTTACATACACAGGCAGCAATAATTGCTTACGAATGCATATATGTACACCTAGCTGTAGAGTGAGGCAATACACTTTGTTTGAAAGAGCTGCTAAAGTTTGAAGGTACATTCGGTTAAAAACGCAATTGACGATGTTTAAGAGGCATACATTGGTTTCATGAAAGAAAAAGTTTATTGAGGGCTGACAAAGGTTTATTTGAAGTGCTCTTAGCACAGTTATATGAGCCCTACAGGCTTATTCTGCGCTGGTAACAAACATTTTTTTAGCCGTTCTAGTTCTAGTTTCAGTTTCTGTTAAAATAACGTTGAAATTTTTCGGTTACTAGATGTTCGGCAACATAGTAAAATTTAGTGGACACTTGTTTGGGTTTTTTAACCCTTTTCTTCTTTACGGATCTTTTTTACCCTTTTTGAAAGAAGTTCCATTAAACGGGCAGTAATAGTGTTAGAATGTTCTACAACAATATTCAACAGTGAATTTCTATTGATTAAAAATTAATTGATTAAAAATTAATGTATTGCATGGCTCAATGGAAATTTTAAGATATTTTCATTTGAATCACGTGTGGAATTCTAGTTTTTCCAGGGACCGTAACGCCTATGATCTTTAAAATCAAAATCATAATTTAACCGTTAAATTTTGATTTCTATTTTTTTTTATCAAATTTAATCGTTATTTTATGATTTTTATTTTTTCGATCAAAAATAATCGTTATTTTATGATTTTTACTTTTTCGGTCATAAATGAGTTAGATCGGTAATAAAAAATCAGTCCCTTTATAACGTTTAAAAATGATCGAAAAAATAAAAATCAAACAATAACGATTTTTTCAACAATTTATTGAGCTTGAGGCTGTTTTATAAGAAAATTCTTGTGGAAAAAAAAACAATTTACATTTTGGTAGGAATTAAAGCTGCTATTTCGGAGATCACCACATCTCCTCATCAGACTCCTTTACTGGGGCTCGAACCGACGACCACAGTTTTCAAAGCCAGTGGGCTACCCACTGCGCTAAGTTCGCCATGTAACTTGTTGTTGCTTGACCACGTTTTCATATGTTAAGCCAACTCAAGCTCAATAAATTGTTCAATATAATTGTTATAAGGCCATAAATAACAAAAACAAATAACGATTTTTTTTATGGAAAAATAAAAATCATGATATTTAACGATTATTTTCGGTCCCTGAGTTTTTCCAATGAACATTAGTTAAGTCCTTTGATAAACACTTCTGAAGAACATGCTAACCCTCTAACTACCACTTTTAATTAACTTATTCACATAAGGATCTAAAAATAACCATAATGAGGAGAATTAAAGGTTTACAAAAATTGTTTAAAAATAACTCGCTAAGTTTTACAGTAGCTGAATGAAGATAAAAATTATGTTTACCATCGAATTACTTATATTTCTCATTAATTTACAATGCAAATGCTTTAATTTACTTAGATAAAGACCACAGCGCACTCACGCTTAATTCTAATGATTTTTTCTTCTAAGGTGACCCCTAGTACAATTTACCGGATTAACATTTTCGGAACATTTTAACCCTTTAACTGCAATGCAATGGATCTTCTGCAAAATAAAAGTCAAAAAAATTTCGTAGGTCTCTAAAGGCAAAGTCTCTAACCCCCGAAAAATCCCGAATATGTAACAAATTCAGAAAGGTCCCAAAAATACGAGCAGTAACGAAGAAATCAGTCTCGAAAATTAAAAAATTTCCATAATATTCCGAACAAATTCTGAAAGGTCCCAAGGTGATCCCAGTTCATAAGCAAAATAAGGAGTACAGGCCATAGCTATACTTAAATGGAAAATGAAATTTTTTTCATCTTCCAGGTTTCAAAACCTAATTTATTTCCAGTATCTTCTAAAATGATCGATCGAACTCTATATGTACACCAAATCTTGGCCGCCTCTGCCATGAAGATGTGCAGCATTTCTTCTTGCGCAACAACTTCCTGCACCAGCGCACGCTGCAGCCATAAAACCCCACAAAATTCCAACCGACATTTCAAATGTTTACATAAATCTTCACCGTTAGCGCATCAACCGCTCAAGTTTATGTAATACCTGAAATATTGAAAGAAAAGTAGTCTAACTGCCGCGCAATATATGTACATATATGTAGTTGTTACTTCGAAAAATTGTTGCTTGCCGCCGTTATTGCTGCACTTGTAAATGTTATTGCTTGTGTAATTAAACTTGCAACGTATGAATAGAGCAACGACGCCGGCGATGAGGATGATGATGCAAGCGTCAACGTAGCAGTCAACCCAAAGCAAAACCACGCTTTGCTATTGGAAAGTTCAAGCCTATGCGCCAAAAGCGGAAAATGCAATAAAATAGTAAAACACACGAGAAA
>JAPVRG010242246.1:0-13449 GCA_029783565.1 Rhagoletis cerasi
TTGTGAAAAATACAAAGTTAGAATTTTTACTCAGTGCTCCATAACATCTACATTTCTTATCCGATTTGGATGACCTTAGACTCAAACTTTACTGCAATGATTTATCTTTTGCCCAAATTTGAAAAAAAACTCAAACGAAATTTTTGTAATCAAAAATAAGCATCTAAAAATGTGTAATTTTCAAAAATGATTTAAAATTCCACTTTTTTAGATTTTGGTCGCTAGTAACAATGATAATTTTTATTTAAGTCTGTACAAGTTATATATTTTTGCAAACTGCACATCAATACCTTTTGTAGGTTGCTTGCGTCGATTAGCTGATTTTTTCAAACGATTCTGGCAAATAACTACGGGAGGTACCAAAAAACACGTTTTTGGAAAAAATCTTGAAAACGCTTCTTTAAGAAAATGGGTTTTCTTTTCAACAGTGTTATTTGAGCTTTGTACCACGATTTTATTTTTTTAGGATGAGGAGATGTGGTGATCTCCGAAATAGCAGCTATAACTTCTACCGCTTACACTTTGTTGCTTTTCCAATTTTTCCTAAAAAATAAAATCGGGGTACAAAGCTCAAATAACACTGTTGAAAATAAATTTAAATACGCCACATAAATAATAATAAAATGCGGTTTCGTTTTCGTGTTCAGCGACCCAAAGGTAGCATAGAAAATACTTTTTTACAAAGGTTAATTTTTCGTGTAAATTAGTGTAATAGATTGGCGCTTACACAAAATGTTAGTGTTTGGCCGATCTTCTCCTCCGCCAATAGTCCCATACAATATATAATAAAAATATTTATGAAAGAAGTGTTTGCTGAATGATTATTGAGAGAGAATTTTACATACATACATATTTGCATATACATATGTATAAGGCCAATAAGAAATGAAATGATTCAACAAAGTCATGGGAGAGTCTTAAAAGAGTCAAAAATGAGCCATATATGAGGACAATAAATGTTCAATATGACTTTAGAAAATAGGCTTCGAAAGAAACACCTTCATTTCGGACTCTTAAATGAAGATAAACAGTCCGAACTAGGATTCTTAAGTGACTCATTTGTGAATCCAAATGTTTGCTGGGAATGAGTTTTTATTAAGGAAATGTGACACTGTTGTATAATTTTCTTTAAGTGTAATTTTGTTGTCTTTTTAAATTCCCCAAAAAAAAAATAGTCAAACTTTTTCTTTATAGCCAAAAAAAATTGCTAAACATATTTTTCTCCAAAAACAGCTGAATATGAACTTTCATTCAAAAAGAGGTTACATCAAATAACATCACTCTCCATGTCTTTAAAATCATACTATTTCAATTAAAAATTTTAAGAATAGCGTAAAGGAGACTAAGGACTCTGTTCACGTGTCGTAAGGCTCTAGACGCGTATTTGATTTTTTTTTGCAGCGACGATTCCTTTACGCCTCAAGATCTGCACACGAAGCGACTTCCGAGCGTCGAAGTATACACTCTAAAAAAATAGTGTTTAATTTTACGCATATTAAGATAAGTAACCAGTTTCCTCTCCTAATGTGTGCAAATTTAAACACTGTATGTTTACTTTTACATACCAAATTTGTCGCGTTGAGCAAAATTACATATAAAATGTTTAAAATTGGTTAGATATGAGCACTTAATGTTTATTATTAGTAGGGAATGTATTTTTACGTTCAAAATGTTTACAATTTTAAACATTTCATGTGTATATTTATGTGTAATTTTAAACATCTCATGTTCAACAACCCAATCATAAACATCTTATGCGCATATTTACACAGATTTTGGTTGAAAAATAAGCACTTTTCAGTAGTAGTTTTACATGCACTTTTTAGAGTGTACCTAAGGCTCAAAAATGACAAGTAATGAAGAATAATTTTTTTTAAATTAATGAAAAAGTGGAAAATTGTAAAACAGTGCACATGGCGAACTTTGCTCAGTGGGTAACGCCGGAGTCGCTGGTTCGAATCCAAGTGAACTCGATCATGATATATGTATATGGGAATTTTTTATGAAACATGGCAAAAAGTATTCTAGTGCTTTTATTACAAAACATAAAAACTATTTTTATTAAATGCATTTCTATAAATTTTAACCGTATAAAAAATTTAGGTCCGTAGTCATAGTCGAGATATGTAATGTTTACTCTTAAATTAGTTACAGCTATTTTTGACAGATATCCTATTAAAAATTATGTAAATAAAAACTGTTAGTAACTTTAGAGTCGACTTCATCTTATTATTCTTTAGATCATTTATTGATTCAAAATTAAACGAGTTTGATAGTATTTCTCCAACCTCCAAGGCCATAATTTTCGTATCGAAACATTGCGCTGCACTTCATCACGAGTTAATGAACTTCCTAGATTGTGCTGTGTTCTTCTTCGAACCCGAATTGATAATTAGATATAAGTTTTCTCTCATCTATACTAGAAACGAGTCTTTTGAGAAAAGAAATTTCCGTGATTTTCGAAACGACGAGGAGTAAACCGGGGCGATATAATTCGGTTTTACCAGCGTTTTTTATAGGTTTAAGAATCATTTTGAATTAGAACAGTTTCCACTCCACTAAGCTAATTTTTAAGATCCGCATTGAACAGGTATGTATGTATGTACGTCAAAAACGCGATTCCCGCCTCGGGTAGTTGTCTTAATAATTGAATTGGAAATAAATCAGAGCCTGGTAGTTTTTGTTTTAGCTTGGCACCCAAATTTATATAACAAAAGAATTTATATGCTTTATAAATCGAAAATTTGTACGAAAATTCCACTTTATGAAGCTCTTTAAATCTGATTTATTTTGGAACGGATTTTCGTCATACCTTGCCAAGTTTTATTTGGAGACAACCCGGTTTCGGCGTTGCGCCATCTTCAGGCAGAACGAAAAATGATACTCAAGAGGGCACAACGCCGAAACCGGTTTGTCTCCAAATCAAACTTGACAAGGGATGACGGAAATTCGTTCCAAAACAAATCATTTTCCCACCCTGTCGGAAAAATCAACAAACACCTCTTTGAATTCATTTTATTTTTCATGAATAAGGCCAGTAGACTTTGAATAGCCTATTTGACAAGGAAAAAAACATAGTAGCTATTTATACGGTTTCCAATAATGAAGTAAGCATGTTTTTTCGACTTGTATTAGAATTTGTTTATTATTCCCTTCATGACACTTTTTTTCACTTTCCGCTAGGGAATTGAATTTATGCGCATTATATAATAATCAAAGGATGGACATTTTTTTTTTGATATTTGTGGTTTTGATTTGAGATTTTATTCTTTTATAAAAATTGCGATTTCAAAAAGGGATGAAAAGTGAAAAGTGTTTTGAATTGCATTGACAATGAGGAAAATGAACCAAACAAAAATCTGGCAACACTGCATATATAGCATCAAATATAGAAGTTAAAAGAAAATTCCGCTTTTTATAGGCTGTCGGAAATAATAGTTTTTTACATTTCTCAAATACTCTAATCGGATTGCATTAAATTTAGCTTAACGTAGTATTGTAATATCCATGTACAAATTAAGTATATGCACGCGGGTCTTTAGATCAATGAAACTCTATGCGTAAGAATTTCCAAAAAAAAACATCGAAATTATATATGTATGTTGCACGCGTGTATTGCAATTCTCAACCAATTGAACCATTTGCCACGAAACCCTAGCTCTTTGAAATAGCAAGGAAGGGGGCAGACTGCAAGCATACGAGGGCTTCAATTGATTGAACAAACACAAATGCAGCCGAAAATAGGCGCATAAGTCAATGACCCTCCAACAACAGAAATAAAAAGACATGCAGAATTGGCGTTGGAAGCAAATAAATGGAACTACTACAAATAATAAATAATAGCAATAGAACCAGCAATTGAAGCCACACCAAAAGTCGCAACTGCCAAAGAACTTTGCTTCGGGGTGTGGGCTGGTAAAAACCGCTCTAAAGCATAAAATTCATGCTTAACAATCCCAAATAGAAATTGAAAATAAACGAAGCTTTAACAATCTAGCGATTGCAATTCTGCATACACATAGTCATACATATGCACATTCATGCATAGATACATATGGGTATTTCCATACAGCCGTACGCGACATTCGTACGCTTATGGAGTAGGTAATATAAATCTCACAAAAGTAGAAGTTACTGAAAAACAAAATTACAGTTATGTTGCAATTAGGGACAAAACGATACTAGTAAATACAACTACATACTCGATACTTTTCGTTCGATACTAAGTAATTTTGGTATCGATACTTTTTTACCGAGTACTGCGCAGGTATCGAAAGAAAGTACTTGTATTGGAACCCAATTCAGTGACATTTTTATTCCTGGACTTTTACTTTTAAATCTACTTATTACTGTGAATAGTTAAATTTTTTTGGCATTTTAGTTGCCAATGAAAACAGCAAGAAGGCGCCAACGTCGGAGTGACGCCACTTTTGACAACACCACGAAAAAGAGCGCGCGTTCTTTATTTTTCGTAGCGAATGAACCTGCAAATTGGATCGACCAGCATACGTTGACTTTCGCTAAAGTTAAATATAAAAAAAATTTAGGAAAAAGAAAATAAAATATTGGAAGTGCCATAAAAAATCGACTTCCCAATTTAGCAGTGCAGTGTAAGAAAAAAATCGACCGGAATTGGAACAACCTGGCTTGTATGAGCGACTTTCTCCGCCAATCAAAATCAAGGCTTACAAAACGGCATTTAAAAACAACTTAGATAGATAGATAACTAAAAGAGGTGTGCACTGCGACCCTAAGATCTATTGTGCCCTCCACTCATCACAGCACCTCATGCAGTCCTAAGGTCCCCAGAAAGTCAAGCAGAACCTTTGGATGCAGGGAGTGTATGTGTGTGTCCTCCGGCCACATAAAAACAACTTATTGTCCTTTGTACTTTTTTCTTGTTTTTTGAGAGCTCATCCTAGTAGAACTTGTTCTAAAACTTAAAGTTTTTCTTAAAAAGATTAAGTACCATTCGTCTAAAATCAAAATTGATAGTCATATAAGTTAATTTGACCAAAATTAACGTATATGTGATAGCTTCTTTTTATACGAACGAACATAAATATAAACATATTTCAATTCTTATATAGGTACAAATATCGATATTAGTAGGTATCGATACTTTCTTTCCATGCTACTTCCAAGTACAGGTACTATCGAGTACTGTTTTTAAAAAAGGGCAACCTCGAAATTTTGGTGTCGAAACTATCCGTTCAAAATAAGAGTTGCGAATCCCGTACGAGTCCGAACTTATCAGAAATAGTCAGAAATTGTCAGAATTAGTCCAGATAATAGTATTGATGATATTACAAGTGTGTTCACTGAAACGACTTCTGACTACTTCTGGGAAATTCTTACTCGGACGGGATCGCGACTAAGGTGATAACGTACGCGACAAAAACGAAATTCCGCGAATGATGGAAGCTTTTCTTTTCTTTAAAAATTCCTTAACTAAGCTGAATAATGTAACTCCCTTCATACTTAAAGAGAAATTATATCTGGTTAAATTTAAAAAAAAAAAAAAAAAACATAATAACGGACGCGACATAAAGCACGCGATAACTTTTCCCTAATATTGGAGCAGCTAAACTATCGATAGTCCGAAAATCGATAGTTCCGATGGTTTTTTTTTTCAAAACCATCGATACATCGTCGATAGTATCGAACAAATTAGGGGAAATATTCTATTGAAAAGATGTTTAGTTACTAAGGCATATGAAAAAGGTAGTAGCATAAAAGCAAAAACAAAATTTTCGTGCATTTTGTTGTTGCTTCTGGTCTGGTGGGTTATGTGAAATATAAAAAAATTAAAAAAAATTTTAATAAAAAAAAGTTGGTGCAGCTTTTTCGGTAAATTTTTTTGCTTGCAGAATCATTGATGCATACTTCGCAATGCCCAACAATCAGCGTTTGTGCTCCTGAGAAAAACGAACGTTCCAAAAGTTGGTTTTGAATGGCTTCTTATAATGAAAAACGGTCTCATATGGCAATTTGGGATTTTTGTGAAAAAAATAATAAATAATACTAGCTTACCCGTGCGAATTATTCGCATCAAATATTTTAGAACAAAGTGGAAATATATTAACTCAGGTATTTGCTTCAGGAGTTTGGTTTATTGCGGTCACTACAGATATGTAATTTTAACTGAAATCTTACAAAACTTCTTTGAAAACAATGCTAGAAGTGATAGGGTGATCATTTGTTTCTTTTTGGTTGAAAGTTTCTTGGATACAAATATAAATATCATTAAATCTACGAACTCCCTGCCCTTTGAAGCGTCTGACCTTGTGCTTTATTGACTGTCGTAGCAAAGGCTACCTTTACCGGGAACTGTTTCTTACTAATTGGAAAGGCATGACTGGATCAGAGATTAATACGTGGTATGAGTACAGTTTTTTCTGTGCGAATAAACTTAGCAGTAATGTCATACTGACCTAAGTGAGTGACCACTAATCGAGCACCGTTAGTTAATCCCTGATTAGCGTTAAGATTTCTAGTTAACATAATTATAGCATTATTCTTCAAAATTAATTTATGGGGTGGTAAATCCGACGGATTCAGGGAGTTTAAGAATTTTATAGGATATAATTGATCGTTGCTCCCATTTTGCTGAACAGAATCTGAACTCAGGTAAATCTTTTCTTCACCAAATAACAGATTAGAAATAATATGCTCATTCATTTTTGTGCAATCAATCGCTGTTGAATAAAACTGGAAAATTTTGTTATCATTGATTTGCGTGACATTGAATACGGAAGTAATAATCTTGTTGTAAATATTGTTCCGGTATTTTAACCCTCTAACCGTTTTTTTTTTAATAATGATTTTAAATCACCCATAATTTTAGATGTTGGTAATTACCTGTGAAAATACGTACGCTAGGTGTAAAAATAGTTTGACCGAATAGTAGACGGTCAAAACGGTTTAAGGTATAAAAAATTCGGACATGCATTTGTATGTTATAAAATAAGGATGTTCTATTTCTTCTTCTTTTTGATCAAAAATGTATATATACGAAAAAATAAAAGTAAATATAATTCAAAGGACCAAATATAAAACGAGAGAAGGGATATTACTGGCTTATTGAGTGTGGATGTTCGTAAACAAGTTTTTTTAGGCGCCTAACACAAAACTTAGTATTTCGTGCAATATATACATATTTGGGTATACATTTTTTGCATTTACATAGATTTTTTCCCAATTATCCTTATTTGTCGAAATTTTGGGAAGGGCAGGCAATTGAAAAACAGGGGCACCTCTCTACGTACAAAAATCACGCTCTACAAATCCCTCATTATGATCGTTCTTTTTATATAGCGCATTAACCTGGGAAATGTAGAAAAATAACTGTAAGGGCCTAACGCTACGTTGAAAATAAACTCCGACCGGCCTCCTTGGGTGACCGTAAAATCAATGGCGCGAACGACCACTATAGATGTATCAAGGGAAGAAGGACCTGTCTACACTTCCTATTGTCAACTATAACAACTTCGCAAAGAAAAAGAGGCAGTTCACGAGGCTGTTTGGTATCGGCCCAAACCGAAAAAGATTTGAAGTGCCTTATATGAAAGGAGGAAAAAATACACCCCACTAATGAGGTGATCGGGATGTACTTACTCAATATCTCAAACCGTCAAGTCGTTTGGGGGTTTCCATCCTCTGTTGTGCCAATTACTGCTCATATAATCATATAACCCATGGCTGGCCAGAGTTATTCAAAGTCCTCTTCTCGATCGAAGTGCTTCGCATACTGGGCGACCTATCGAGCTACTAAGCTTTATCTGTTACAGCGGTTCTTTTCATTGGCGGGCGACCCTCATTTCTGCCACTATAGGGAAGCGTTATAGATACAAAGGAAAAACTTCAACACCCCAAAAACAGGACTACAGATTTTCTAAAAAAAGGTCAATTTGATACAATTTGCCTCGATTCAAGTTTCGGCACCAACGAGATTTCATAGCGGTGGGAAAACTACATATTAGTCAAAGGGGATGCCTGAGCGCACCCACCACTTCAAATACTCCTTATTAGTAGAGGATGCCTGAGGCCTGTGGATGCACACTTCACCAGAGTACACTCCTCGATATAGAAACCAAAACAAACTTCGAAAAATATACTGCTATGAAACGCACTTGAATATGTCAATTTTGGCGTTACCCGTTTTGACCGTCTACAGATGATCATCAGAAAACACATTAAATATATATCTAATTTTTGTTTTATTCACAACAAAGCACTGAATTATGAAAATAAATAATGTTTCCTACTCACTATAAAATTTTCAAGTCTTTAGAAAAATAATTACTGCATAAATATCGGATCTACAAAATCACTATTTATCACAGTAATTTATTTCATCTTTAACACTGACTTACAACTTTAACTGACCCGTGTACTCAAAATATGAAGTACAAAGAGCATATTACTTTGAATTCACAAAGCACATAACCACTAAAACCAGTTGTGATGTTTTTTAATGTTGCTATCTAATTTTAGTAACATTTATTAGCAAAAAACCAATGACCGTCTACAGACGGTTATAACGGTTAGAGGGTTAATCGCTTCATTGGAGTATTCCGTCTGAACTTCTAAATCGCCATTACCTAATTTGAGAAGCCATTCAGTAAAAACATGATCCTCAGTTGCCCGCGTATTTTGGGTCAACTCATGAGTTATAACCTGTCGCCATAAAGGTGATCATTTAACTGCACTTTCAACGATGGCCGTCACACTGCCATGTTTAGCATGGACACAAACCACTGCTGGCTTGTACTTGACCGGCTATAATGCTTTTATCTTTTTTAAGGCAATTTTTGGTAAGAAAATATATATTTCAAATAACGTAAATATTTTTCGCCTGTACATACGTTAGCACAAACAGAAAAAAAACTTTGGAAAAAATTTATAAAGATGTATATATAGAGATTAATATTAGATAGTTGGCAATCCTCTTCAAAGTTATTAAGAACACATTTAAATGTAATTCATTAGCTGCACGCAATGCAAATTTGTAGCCAATGTCTGTATATTTAGTCACTAAAATTTTAAGCGGGTGGCAACCGTATTAAGGTGTGAAGCTGTTCATCAAAAAGGTGAAGCTGTTCCTCAAAATGGTGTTTCAATCATTCAATTTAATGAATTATTATGGAAGATATGGCGCTTTATTGACCGGAAACAGTGCTTTCAGTTTTTTAAACCCGCTTTTTTTAACAAATAACTAAATTTAAACAACGTGACTATTTTTCGCATGTACGTGAGGTTCTCCGCTTCAAAATGAGATACCATTAATTAAATTTGATAAAATATTAAAGGAGCTATCGTTTGGTAACAGAAAAATACCTTTGAGAAATAAGTATATAGATTTGACACTTTCGAGACCAAATAATTTTTTTTTAAATAAAATCAGCTGATCCACTGATACTACCTGCTCAATATGCCTTGATACCCTGCAAACCATGCTTTCAGAGTTTTCAGAGAAATCAATATTTCCTTTCCGATTTTTTGCCGAATTTTCTAAATTGAAATTTACTCTGCACGCTTCGATTTGCTTACGAAATTTTGGAAGAAAATCGCTGCGATATGCGGAACTTTTTCGGATTTTTTTCAGAATTTTTTTAGATTTCTTTTAAAAAATCGTACAGAAATTTCTTTACGAGTTCGTGTCAACCGCTTCATATGATTTTCTTTAAAGATTCGTAAAAAAATCGGAATAAATATCCGATTTTCTTGAAGATTTCGTTAAGATTTCGGGAACTTTGGTTTCCAAGGTAGTTATTTACTTTTTGATTTTTTAATATAAATTTTTTACGTCTTACTTACGAACAAGTTTTTTAACTGGATTAAATGAGATCATTCCATAATCCATTGTCTTTTGTTCAAAAACAAAATCATGTCGAAAATTTTTGGTTAGAAAGTCGTCATCCTGTCCGAAGTAAGGATTCCAGCTTTACTAAAAATTCTTTCGGACCCCGGTGAGGTAGCTGGAATGCTAAAGTAACGTATAGATAAAGTTGTTATAGCCTCCACGTCGTATGAGTTGCTCTGTAAACTAAAGAATTAGTAAAACAAAAGATTAAATTGAATAAAATAAAACAAAAGATTAAATTGAATTTAAATAAGTTAAATAATCAATATCATATGGCGCGTTCGGTTTATTAAGGTATTGCCGAAGAGTTATGACGGCATCTACCCTTTTTTGTTGATACATTTAAAAAGCTACTCTTCAGGTTGAAGTTGAACATTAAGGAATTTAAGATGATGTTGACCGTTCTTCATGATCCTGTGAAGATGACTCGGTCCTGCCTAAACTACATAGTTATTTTATCTTCTAGACCTTTGACTGCACTATTTGCAATATTGCTTTATAAGAAGCCTTCCTTCTGCGATCATTTTCATTAATAATGCATCAATGTCCTTTTTACGCTTTGAAATTTGGTCGTAATTTTTGGACTTATTAAAATGCACTGATATGGGATTAATCGGCTTTACAGAATTATTGAGGGTGGGATGAGCGCGATTCAAATGATCTGACAGATTGGTGGTATTACCATTAGTTTTATACTCTCGGCCACAGTGGAGACATTTCGCCAATTTCTTGTCTTTTGATGGCTCAAAAAATTTCAGACGTTGGGCTCACCCACTCTCTTTTAAAACTTTTTCTCTCAGATTCGGATTCGCTACAATGAGCTATCTTCACGGGAAGCTGTATACAAATAAATATATTTGATAAAAGAAGTACACTACACTAAAAAGGAAAGTGGTGAAAAATATTCTCAAGAAAATGAGTCATCTTAATCCATTCCAAATGAAACCCGTTAGATTGAACATCGATACTGACGGAAAAACATCGATAGTTCTGGAAAATAAAAAACCATCGAAAATATCGATAGTCTCATCGATAGTTTTGCAGCTCTACCTAATATAATTTTAGCAATAATATATGCATGTATAAATAAATTTATTTATTTATTTTTTTTTTAATTCTTCTCCCCACCGTTCCGTGTTTTCGTAACCTCTTTTCGCCATTTGAATACGAAATTTAAATTTATAAAGTGGATTGAATATATTTACTTGCATTTGCGGTTAACATTATCCTGGAAACACCCATGTGTAGTATATATGTACATACATATGTGTGTATGTTTACGCGATGTGTGGAAAATAATGCGAAGCGTACACGCATTTGAGGCAATCACCGAGACGCTCATGAAAATTGTGAAAACTCTCAATGAACCATAGATAGGGTGTGGTACTTACTTAGAAAACACTGCGGTGGTGTGATGTCGGAGATTCTAATTGAAAGCGGCGCGTAGAATGTTCAACATTCGCACATGTAAACAGAGATCATAGTTAATTGATCAACAAAGCAAATTTCTGCCAAAAATTAGACATAAATAATTGTCATTAAAATGCCAATTGATGGCAAGGCCCGCTTTTCCAAATAAGAAAAGCGTTGACCGCGGCGACCTTTTGGTGAGAAGGAAAATCGAAACTAACGCGCGAAAATTTTCGAAGATTTTAGCTGATAAGGGTTCGCATGCATATTTTGCATACACATATACACCATCATACAAATTATAGCGTTTTCTTTCCTTTTCCCAATGAAAATGTTGCCTCAATATATGGCAACATTATGTAAATGTTCCCCGTGCCTTGTAAAAAGGTTGCATTTTCCGTATGAGAAAATAACAAAGAAACAATTCTTACTTCAAAGTTAATGATTTTACTAGTTATTAGCAATTTATTTTATTAATTTTAATAAAATTATACAATTCGCTTCCATTATAACATACAAATTTATTTAGGAAGTACGATTATTACAAAACACGCATCAACATCTGCTGGGCAACAGTCACCCTTACCTACGCATTAACAAGGGCAGAATATGTTGCACCTCTGCCGGGCCAGACGTAAACATGTAGAGAAAAGAACAAACAACCCATGGAAGATGCTGAGAAAAGAATACGCAAATTTGACAGCTCTGGCATAGGGCAGAATAAATGCAACATTATTTCGAGAAAAGAAAACTCCATTAGTATAATTTATCGATCCTATAATTATATTTTGTATCAATTCTGATCATTAGATACATACATATACAGGGTGTCCAAGAACTATCACGACAAACTTGAGGAGAAGGTAGAGGGGGGGTGGAGGTTGAAGGCTCCCTAATAAGCAAAAAAATGTCAGGCAAAAGTATCATCGTCTTTGAAATATTTCAACTTTTTTTTTAATTTAAGAAATCGGGCCTTTAAAAAAATTAAAAAAAGATTAAAAAATTACATGCAGTTAAAGAAAATACATGAAAAGGCCCGATTTTTTTAAATAAAAAAAAAGTTCAAAATTCCAACAAGGGTGAGACTTTTGCCTTAAAAATATTTGCTTTTCAGGGAGCTGATTCTCAGCCAGTTTGAACCCCAAAACTCAGAAAATAAAAGGAGAAAGCTGGTTTATTACTTATCCTGTTTATTGCACCTGGTTTTTGATTAGCAAACTTTAATTTCAATTTTAATTCATATGTATTCCATGATTTTTCGGCTAAATAGTACTTGAAAATATTTTAAATATCGCTCATTTACTGGAAACGTGTCATAATGAAAAAAGAAAAAAAGTCGAATTAAATATGTAGAAATTACCGTTATCTCTTCTTCTATGTTGTGTTAAAATTTCATAGCTGTACCGATTACCAGTAGCTCACTAGAACATAATTTACTATGGGAGTACATCGAGGGCCTATATTCAATACAACCCCTCTGCAATGTTCTAAAAAAACTACTTTCTGAAGTTAGAGCCCATCCGGGACTTAACTGTCATCACTGATGTTAATTTTAACTTTGAAATTCAATAACAAATTCTTCTAACAAGCGATACACAGGGTCAGCATTAACATCATCGTTGACAGTTAATTCTTAGGTGGATTTTTATATCAAAATCTGATTTTTGTGAAAATTGCAGATAGGTTGTATTGAATATAAGCACTCGATATGTAAATTCAAAACCTTAAAGCAGTATTGAAGTAAATGAGCGAGTTGTATACTCAACAAAGTAAATACTTAAAATCGGTAAATAGTTTTTTTATAACTAAACTGACGTCTAAAATTACTAATTTACGCTAAAATCGATAAAAAATTAAATTTCTAGTGTAACACTCAGAGAAAAGTTGCGGGCTAAAATCAAGCTGTGCCGTACTTGATTCAAGAACTGCATAATTTAAGAAAAAAAAATGAAAATTTAAGTTTTCCCAATCTCGAATCAAGATATAAATAAGAACAGTAAGCTTAAAACAAGATAATAATCTCAAAACTAGATAAAAACATCTTGATTTAAGAATAAAATTCCTGATTTTGAAGGGCATTCTTGATCCAAGAATGACATTCTTGATTTTAGAATATTTCAAGAGTGAAATTCTTAATTTAAGAGTGTTCGTTCTTGAAACAAGTTTATCGTACT
>JAPVRG010242247.1:0-23477 GCA_029783565.1 Rhagoletis cerasi
GGAATAAGTAAAAGAGATTGAACAAGATGTTAGCAACAATATTTTCAGAATAACTGTCTGCCTGCGTGCAGGACAGTATAAAAGGAGCAGCAAAAGAAATTAGAAATCACTTCTCGTAGAGTAGTCCTATACTCCAGTCGATCGTGCAAACGCAGATTGGAACGGCTAAGCAACGACTGTGAAAACTAAGTTGCTTAGTAGATAGTTAAGTTATATTGGTGTGACGTGAAGACGCCGCCAAAGACATATGTTATATGGTGTGACGTGAAGACGCCACCAAAGAAATACTGTATACGGTGTGTCGTGAAAACGCTGCCACGAAAATATTAAAATAAAGAAGTGTCACAAAGAAGAAGCATTCGCGTGTTCATTTAGATGGTTGAATAAGGAGAACCCAACATCCGACTGAACCACAGCCCAGCTATAAACCGGATAAACCGGGTTCGTTACAACTTATTGACATTTTTCGCGCGATCTTGACTTGACTTATTGTTCAATTTGCACAGGTGTTGTGTGTTGAAAGTAGGTATGGAGTGTGAAAAGCGAGCGCTAGTGTCTAGGTAAGTGAGAAACTATAGAATTATTGTGCAAACTTTTTCATACGATTTTCCACTTTCATAAATTTTTGTATTGTCGTTTTTATTTTTTTGTTCACACTCTTCACGGATTTGTCGTCGATGACAAGGTGTGAAGAATGCGCGCGCGCTCTAACAAAAGGAATTTAAATTTGAATTATGAAGTATGTAGTAATGTATAAATGTATGTATGTCGTGGGTAAAAAGTGCAGCTGCAGCGATAATGCGCCTAAAGGTATGCAATAAGATATTGGATATGCAAAAGGAAACGTGAAATTGGTTTTGATATGAAATTTAAAATAGAGAAAGACTGAGAAAATATTTTATTCCAATTCACAGTGAAATCGTGTAAGTGTATAAATATTGATTGAAAATAGACTCTGCTATTGTAATTTTAGATTTAAACAAAACCAATTTATCCATGGCTACTTGAAAAATCAAAATATATAGGTTTTTTTCCGGTTTCATGAGTGTATTCGTAAGTAAAGTATAACTTTCGGGTGCAATGAAATTTCGTGAAAAGTGTTATTGCATACTTTCAGGCGCTATATTAGAAAGAAAAATATTTTAAGGCAACAAAAACGCGATTTCTTATACCAGAGTGAGTCGTACTAGCTCCTTCAAAAGATATTCCTACGAATAAATCACCTTCACAAGCTCTAGGCTAGTTCTATTCACGTATGCGCCAAAAAGTATGCAATTTTTAAAGATTTTTAAAAGCGTAAAATGTGCAACACCTTAAGCAGTTACCTGAATTTCTTCCAAGCCATAGTTTTTCCTAAAAGTATGCATGAGTTGATAGACGTCAGTATTTCCGCCACTTTCTTCAACTTTCACCACCTCAAAGCTTCTGCACATTTTCAAATTCGGTCTGAAAATATGTGTCAAAACATATTCAAAGGGAAAAACTTTCGCCCAACCCTTACCCTCAGTTGCCATTCGCACAGCTGTTGTTTCTTTGTTTTATTTTTTCCCTTGTGTGCAAGTTTGCCTGCCCGCCTCGTGACATTCACATGAATTTAATTACTAATTTACATTCATCAAGCGTGTTGCAGCCTAAAGTTATGCCACACTTGTTTTACTTCTGCTGCAGCTGCTGCCATTACGCAACTCAATCCGCTCGCTTGCCCCACTCGAACGGCCTGTGCTTGCAACTATCTATGAACGCTTGCTTGCGCACCTGTATGCGCCTAAAAGTGTGCTCATTTTTATATACAACTATAGTACAATTTCGAGGCAAAGTTTTTGAAAATCCGTACAGAAAATGGTTAAAAGTTTATCGCTCTGATTTTCACTGCCGTTTGCTATAAATATTTCTTAGTGTTGCAAAAGTTGCAGATTACACTTTACTGAAAGAATAAAAAGAAGAACAAGTCGTGGAGAAAGTTCTAGGCGTGTAAGGTGGCGCCTTGAGCACTTTTCTGCAAGCGTTTGAAGGCTGATGGCGATAGCTGAGACCAACTCGCCTTGAGAGCGCTTTCGACGCTAGAGGAAAGCTTAGCTGCACACAGCCTCTTAGCCTGACAGCTCAACACTCTGCTGAGGCACAAACTCTTTCCTTTTCCTTTACTACGTATTCTGTTAAGCCTTCCTCCCACTAATTTTTATTCTCCACTATCCGCCCAGCTTTCCGCTCAAGCATTGCTGCGCTTGTAAATCAGCGTACAAATTAGTTGTGCACGCCTGGCTGTAAGACGAATTACGGATTTCATTAAATGTAATTTACTCCAAGCCAAAAAGTAGGCAACAAATTTCTGTCGTGAGTGAGTTACGAGTACAGCTTGGCAAACTTTGCTACTCGAATGAAAAGTAGCACAAAACTTCTTTGTGCGCCGACAAAGCAAGGAGTGAAAAAATGACAAGTGCAAAACAAAAACAAAGGAATAAAAAGTGCAGTGAAGTCGCGTGAAAGTTTAATCATATCACGCTCAAATGAAATTTAATTTGTTTAAAACACTGAGTGCAACGTGAGCGAGAGAAAGAGAGACTTAAGAAAGTCACTTGCAGTAAGCGATTGCAAATAAAAAGTACAGATGGACAGTGACAAGTTGAGAAAAAAAAACAGAAAACCAACTAAGTTCAAAATTAACTTTTGATGAAGCTACAATTGCGCTTCCTTACAGCTTAAGCGCCACAAGGTATGCAACGTACGCTGTAAAGGCTTTGAGATAGTAACATAAGCTAAAGTTTTGTTTACGCAAATCACTGATGAGCCTAAAGGGAGACTACTGGGATTAGCTGCGATGGAGTTAAATAACTATGCAAAAGAGGTAAAGGCAAAAGGCTCTTGGTTTCCCAGAAATATGTAATAAAATTTGGCGTTCGAGCCGAGAAATATTATTATGGATCTCTAAACTGCTCAGCACTAAAAAATACGCAATTAATTAGGAAAAGTACAGAAATAAATACCGGAAATATCGAAATAAAAGTGCTGTGAAACTAGCTGTTGCATAATTTAAGGCACTGCTTATAAAAAATAATTAATTCCGAGAGGTGATAAGACTTTGACTGACTTTGTTCTTGTTGCAAAAGTTAAAAATTTCAATAATTTCGGAAATCATTTACAGACGGTCAGACAGTCTTTAATACTCAACATTTAGTGCCAAAAAGTAGGCAATGTTTTTTTATTTCGCATGAATTACTTTTAGGCTGATATACTTTCAGATATTTATAAACTTTTTAAGGACCTACTGAAGTCTTAAAAAAAGTCAGTAGTGAAAAGAAATTTTTAAACGCCTTAAACTATGCAATGCTTGAAGCTAAAACAAAAATGAGTTAGAATCTTTATGACACACTATTTTTGTAGGTGCTGAATATGCCTACTAGTAGCTGAATACGGATTTGTATGAATTGAGGATAGTCCTAAATGAGGTTTTGGAGCTGAAATGAGCTGAATACGAGCTTTAAGCAGCTGAATAGCGACGGCTTGAACTAGGAAGTAGCCAAATGAGGCTGAATATGTGTTTTTGTTAGCTAAATGGGGCTAAATTTGAGTATTTGGCACCTGTAAGGAAATAAATTGAAATCTTTGTAATTAAGTAGGCCCACTTAACATTTTAATAACTGAATATGCGAAATAAGTAGCTGAATAGACAAACTGGATATTTGATACCTGAATGTATACAAATATGCTTCCTGTCAGCTGAATGCGAACTTTAAGTAGCTGAATAGAATTGAAACGAGTCAGGATGTAACTAAGTGAGGCTGAATATGTGTTTTTTGTTAGCTAAATAGGGCTGAGAATGAGTATTTAGCACCTGTTAAGAGATAAATCGAATTGCTAGTAGTTAAACAAGCGCACTTAACTTTTTTTTATAGCTGAATATGAGTAATAAGAAGCTGAATAGAGATAAAATGTATGCTTGGTAGCTAAATGTATACAAATATGTTATCTAACTACGAACTTTTAGTAGCTGAATACATCTTAGTTTCAGCTAAATACAATTTTGTAAGAAATGACCGAATAATTTTACGAATTATTGTTAGCTGAATTATACATAACATGCTTAAGTAATACGCTGAATCTGTGTAATAACTCAGTACTTGTTCTAAGTTACCGCAGAGGGTTCTATGTTAAGACATAATATTTACTGAAGTGCTTAATATAATTTAAAATATATTCTGGCGGTTCTAATTAATGGTGTGCACAACTTTATGTAATAGTTAACTATTTCCGTCAGCAGAATATTATTCTGCTTACATTCACCTTTCCTGACCTCTGTACAAAGCAGACATTGCTAATCGGTCTACGGAGGCGTATAACTAATTTGCAACTGGCCGACATTAGAAGTGTTTTTTAATCGTTTTCAAAGCACATTTGGCAAAGGCGTTTCTTGGCAGACAATCACCAATTTTCGCACATAAATTTTAGCTAACCACTGTTGGAGTGGCTGGAGGTGAATGAACGCAGACGCTTATACATAGATGATTTGAATGGAGCAGCTGAAGGCTGAGAAAACGGGCTCCTAGGATTTTTTGAATTTGTGGCTTCATATTTTAACAAAATTGTGAATCTCCTATTTCCTATCACTTTTTTAGTTTGAAAAAAAATCTGTGTACCATTTTTTGTGCACTTTCAGTTCCTCTTCATTTATTTGGGAAACAGAAGTCAATAAACTTTTTAATATTAACGGAAAATTGAAGTCTGTCATCAAATTCAGCTATTAAAGTATTTATCTGCCCCCTTTTTTGAGTTCAGCGACTGCTTGAGTAAGCAAACATAAACGGCTTCAAAAACTCGCACATGCCGCCTGCGCTTTTAGGGCGCGCCACCTTTCGAGCAAACAGAGGTGTTGTTGACCGTTAAACGGGAGTAAATTAAAATGACATAAAAGCGAGAAATATGTCTGAGCTGGCAACAGTGGTAAGCAAACAGATGAGTGAGCAGAGGAGCGAGAAACATAGGCGGGGAACGAGGTGGGGAGAAGAGATGAAGCAACAAATTAGGGCTACCATTGAGGTGTGGAAATAAAGATAGCGGGATGAGTAGGGAAGTAAATTTGTGTGAAGAGAGGAGTTCAAGAATCAGAGAAAAAAAGTAACGAAAACTATAAACTCTGGTCTTAAGATAATGAATGAGATGGCAGCTGAATGCTGCTGAATACGAGTTTTAGTAGCTGAATAAAGCTGCATAAGAATTTTTCGCAGCTGAATTGCAGAAACTTAAAGTAATGAACGGATAAATGAAACCGTACACGTGATTTTGAAGCCCAGTGGAGCAAAAAAGCATTCATACGCCACTTTTTAGTAGCTGAATGGAATTTAAAAAGAGTATTCCAGAGAAGAGCTGAAAAAGGGTATGCTGCGGCTGAATAGAGCTGAAAAACAGAAACTCGCAAATATTTAAAGAAAATTTAGGCCAAGTGCTTGCTTTTAGTGGACAAACTGAGCCAGATAGAGCAAAATACTACTTTTTGTTAGCTGAATGTTGCTGAATTCGAGTTTTTATTAGCTGAATAAAGCTGAATAACAATTTTTAGAGCTGAAAAGAGCTGATTTTTTGAAACTAAAAAATTTAATAGATAAATGAAGCCGAAAACGTGATTTTGAAAGCTCAGTAGGGAAAAATAGCAGCAATACACTACTTTTTGGCAGCTGAATTGAATTGAAAACGAGTCCTTGGCAGAATAGAGCCAAATAAGTGTCTTCCGGAGCCGAATAGAGCTGAATAGCACAAAAAGCAGAAATTTTAAAGGAAAATTGAAGCCGATTGCAGGTTTTTAATGGACTAGTGGAGTTGAATAGAAGAAAACACTGCTTTTTCGTAGCTGAATTGAGCTGAATACGAGTTTTTAGTAGAAAAGAACTGAGTAAAAATGTTTTTAGAGCTCAATAGAGCTGAAGAGCGATGTCTCCAAAAGTTTAATATATAAGTGAAGCCAGTTCTTGATAGTCGAGTAGAGCTGAAGAGTTGAAAAACATTACTTTTTAGTAGCTGAATTGTGCTGAATATGAATTTTTAGTAGCTGTGTAGAGATTTTTAGATTGCCCGAATGGGAGACTGAAATTAGAAAATCTTCAGCACAAAATTAAAGCAAACTTCAGAACGATTTCAATCAACGCCACCATCGCCAACTGGTAGCAGATGTGGCACGTTTTGCGAAAATTACCAGCGACGCAGACAAACGCATTTATACAAAAATTTGCTTTATTGACAGCTGGCACTTAAAATACAAAATACCAAAAAAATGGTGCTTAACACAAAAAAAAATAAAAAGAAAAAAAACAAGTAACTACAGTAATAAAAAGCACGAACACACAAGCGCCACAGCCATAAGTGGCAGACCAACGTGGCAGCAGCAGCTGGCAACGCTGCTCTGTGGCGCAGACAAACTGCAATAATGGTGGCGACACCATTTGCGAGCGACAGCAAGCAACAACAACAGAACCAACTATTTGTGCAACAAATACAAGCACAGCGCAGTTAAAGCAAATGACTGCATACACGCATACATACAAAGAAACAAACAAACGGGCAAACAAATAATGGCTATCAGCACTAAAATGCAACGAATTCCAGTAAAGGCATTCAGAATTCAGGATATCACATATGCAGCTACAAATCTATACACAGATAACTACAAATAATTTCAATTTATTTTTATTCATTTTTTTCACTTTGCTGCCCAAAAAGCTATCTGTGCGCTGAGGCAATCTTCGTTCACTTCAATGTTGACTGTCATTTTAGCGTTGGCAAATACTCACACAAATATATGCAAACACACACACACACACACACACACACACACAGGATTCTACTTCTGCATGCAGTTTTATTGAGTTCCTCGACAGCTGCTCTCACTCGCAATGAACTGCCGCCGAGCCCTGCGAATCCTCTCAGTGCCCGATCCATTCCGACAGTCCGACCAATCCGACAACCATTCATTCACCAGCTGCCACATTCAATTTTTATAGCTTTTTACTGACGCTTCTCGCTGGTCAAACAACGCTCAAGCAAATAACAATTCAATGCAGTAAAAAGTATGTATGTATGTAGTTTTGTTGTAGTGTTGCAGATAACAACTATAATTACAATAACAAGCATTAAACTGCAACAATAACAACTCACTGGCGACGGCTGACTGAAGTCGCAGTCCGTACATCTCTACTCGATTATTCTTATTATTACTCTAGTCAACAAACACTATTATTATGAGTAGGTACTAGCATTATTACTATTTGAGTGTCTGAGCGAATGGGTGAATGGCGAGTGTGCCTGAAAGTATGCAATGTTTAAATAAGCAAGGAATATGATGATTGAGTGAAATGAACTGTGCAGTAGCTACTAATTGGGGGCTTAATATGAAACTTTATTGGCAGAAGAAAAAATTTTAATAGCTGAATAAGAATTCCCAGTAGCTGAATAAGAATTCTCAATAGCTGAATAAGAACTTTTAAGAGCTGAATAAGAAACTTTAGAGCTGAATTGACCTGAATATAAGCTTTTAGCGGCTGAATAAGGCTGAATAGAAGAAAGGTACGATTTTAGGTAGCTTAATGGTGCTGAATAGCAACTTCTAATAACTAAAGTGGGCTCAAAAGAGTTTTGCGAGCTAAATAATGGTAAGATACTAAATTGTGTAGGCACGTAAAAATGAGTACGTACTATTGGTAGCTAACAAGAGCAGCGTACTAGAATAACATTAAATTTCAGTGTCTGAGAGGAGCTGAATGTGAATTTTTAGTCATTTACTGAGGCTGAATAGCAGAAACAAATGATTTCTTATGGGTTAACTGGAGCTGAATGTGGGTTTTTTGTGGCTAACTTAAGCTGAATATGTGTTTTAGTGATAAATGACTTCACTGATAAAAGTAGCGTTCTTTTGACATCATAGTGGAGCTGAATACGTGTTTTTAGAAGCTGAATAGGGCTGACTATCAGAAATAAACATTCTTGGCAGCTGAATATTACAAAACTTACGACTTTAAGTTAGCTGAATGGAGCTGAATAAGTTTTTCCTAGACTAGAGTCGACAATTTTAAATGCTGATTAGGTGCCTATGCTTGATTACAATTCTTAGTAACTTTCGGCAGAAAAATGTAATGCTTTAGTAGCCGGCGAAAAGCGCAGTGCTCTCAAATGAAAGATAATGGCATTGATAGCGCTGGTATGCTTTGTTTTTTTTTTGTTCTTTTTGTTTTTGAGACAGATAGCAGAAGATAAAATGAAAAATAAATTAGAAAAGCTATGCGTAATACAAAAGAAATATCCAAAGCTAACGTAACCGAAAAAATCCGCATTGGAAAAATATTGAAGCACAATAGGGGTATTCTCGAAGTCTTGCAAAGCCCTTGCACGAGAGAGCTAGGCAAACCGTGCAGTCGGTGCAACGTGCAAGGGCTTTGCTAGACTTTGAGAATTCCACTTATAATATTTACTTTGGCTTGTCAGAGGCTAACATGAAAAAGCATCCGAAGAAAATGGCACTACCACAAAAAGCAATAAAATGAAAAAAATTCAAAAAAAAATAAACAAAAAATGTGGAAAAGGAGCAGCAACTTTAAGTGCTGCAAGCAGAAAAAAGGAGCGGGTGGACTACAAATACATACATATTTATGTACTCATTTTGGAGTTGTAGTTAAAATATAAAAAGAGAAGGAATGTTTTGCTAATAAGTAAGGCAACAGAAATGTATGTATGTAGGAAAGCCCTATTTATAGAAACTCTACTTATTTGCACTACATCATAGTTGCATGCGCACACACACATGTGTGTTATACTCTTCCATATTTACTTTACTCCTCTTAGCTTTATGCAAAGTAGAATAATAGAGCCGAGAAGGGTTGAAGCAGCTAGCATGGTGAGTGCGAAAAAGTATTGAGGTTGAAGACGACTAGTCACACAGCCGGCGACACATTTAGTTTTTTCTTATTTTGCATTACTGGACTTGATTCTGATGTCAGAGAGTTTTCGAGTAAAGTAATGAAATGCAGTAGGATGAGAGCAGCAGCGCCTTTCTAACTTCTATTGCATATTTGTTCCACTTCTCTACTAACTTTTTTTTCAAAACTGAGTTCAGTTGTAATGAGTAAGTTAAATATTTGCAGAAAAAGTGAGGCAAAAAGTTGCTAAGCTCTGATCACTAAGAAGCATAGAAACTAGCAAATGTGCTCGAGCGCCCACATTCTACGCTGCAGTTGACTTTTGACTGCTGGAAGGCATGTTAGTTAACTTAAATGCAGTTACTGTTTGCTTTGTTTTTATAATCACTTTTCTTTCAGCTACTCCATTGTTTTCCATCCAAGTTAGTGCCATCTCCTTCGCCTCAATTTTCCAACTTCATGCCCAGCACATTTCTTCGCTACGCTTTTCCATGCCCCTCTTTCAGCTACTAATACAACACTTGACCCAGCACAATGTCTGCTGTTTTTCTTGGCTGTCTTCCTTTGTTTTTCTGGCATATTTTCCTTTGCAATGAATGTTGCTAGTTTCAGTGCTGCTTAACCCAAAACTTTGTATGCTACTTTTCATCAAATGCGTACATTTTATTTGTAGTAAAAGTCACAATTGCTTACTAAATACAAAATCGCAACCTAAGTAAACACTGTGCGGGAATGGCCAATACGTTTCAGAAGAGAAGTAGCTTTTCTCGGCGTACGACCAGCATAGTGGCTAAAACAACTTCTGAGCAGGCATGATTAACCCAATTCAGCTACAAAAAAAATAGACTGAACTACATTAAGATATACAAAATTCATGTAAGCGGCTATTCAGCGTCATTCAGCAACAGTTAATTAATTTTCGGACGTAGTTAAGCGATATTCTGATGCATTCAGCTACTCAAATGTGTTATTCAGCTGCAAGATATTAAATTCAGCACGAAGAAATAAAAAAAAAGAACTGTGGAAAATAGAAATGCATTTTACTCAGCGTCTTTTCAATCATATTAAATTTCTAGTAACAGGCTTAGTGCGACAGAGCACGGTTTACGCAATTCAGCTATAAATGAAAGACATGCAGCTGCTTTAAATTCTCAGAAGTGCACGCTAAACTGTAAATATAAGAGTTTCAGCTGCTGTAAACTAACAGTAGGTCATGCTAAGCGTATATTTAGTACCATTCAGCTCCTCTTAGCTCATATTCAGCGCCATTAAGTAATATGATTTTAAATTTAGTGCAGAAAATGTATAATTTAGCGGTGATTTATCAAAGTGCGTGCCAAAAAATTTAATAAAATAAACTGAGAGAAATGCTAGTAATTATTAAACTTCGGCCACAGTACAATTTCCTCAATTCAGCTACAAATGATTGATATTTAGTTCCTTTAAATTATTAGAAACCCATATTCAGCTCATTTCAGCTACAAATAAATTCGAATTCAGCGCTTTTAAGTACTGATATATTCGGTTGCAGAACTGAGGCATTCAGCTATAAAATCTAAAATTTAGCTTACACTTAACGCCTCGCAGCCATTGTGAATTGTGATATTCAGCGCTGTTAGATGATATGTTGATGTACATATGTAAATAATTACTTAAAAAGTGTGTCACTTAGCTACTTGATATCAAATTTAGCTCTATTCAGCCACTAAAAACTCAAACACATTTGCGAAAAATCATATTGGATTTTCTTCACCGAATTATCTGTCACATTTAACTGCTGGAAATCTTCTTCACTCGTATTCAGCTGAAAAAAACATATTCAGCGCCATTCAGCAGTCATGAGCTTGTATTAAAACTGGCATGCGTCTTTTATAAAACTCATATTTAACTGTTTTTCTTTTATTCAAATTCAATTAACCGAAAGTCGCTTTGGACTAGCATCACTCAAAATTATGCAAGAAAATTCAGCCTGCTGCTTAAAGTCTTATTTATGTATGTACATTGAATAACACTCAAACCGAAGCACTTGTCTTAAACTATGTCTCGTTAAAGCTTTTTTGTTGCAGTGTAACCCAGAAAAAAATGCATAAAATGAGACAATAATAAGTAAGGAAATGACAGCTGAGTCAAGCGGGCCAAACAAATAAGTAATGTTTGAGCAAATGCTGAAGGAATGTTGAATAGACGAAGGGCGCTGAGCAATGAGCGATGAAGGCTGGCACTAAGTAAGCGACACAATGGATGCGCATTCTAAGCAAATAAATTTGTCGTTACATTTTTGTGGGTATGGAAAGATATGAATAGATAAATAGGGTGTCAGTATATTGAACTTAAAAAAATAAATCATAAAATAAAAGTAAGTGAAATTACATTTAATTAAATTTAAATAGCTACTATTCTTGCAAAAAAAACCTCCAATTATTGCGAAAAGCCGTACCGGAAGCTTTAGTTTCAAAAAATTGTCAATACCTCACAGCAAACACCCTGTTTTACATTGCATTCATATCATGAGTATTATCTGTGAGCGCATGTATGTTGTGTGTATGTATTTGCAACACAAACCGATGACTCAGCATGAGTCATAGCTCACGAAGCGGCAACCACAGTTCCAGCGCCTTCGGAAGGATAATAAGCGCCGCAAGCCAGAGAAGGGTGCGCGGAGAGGGGAGCGCAGAGCAGGCGAGCGAGGCAGGGCAGAAAAATAGCAGCAGCAGCAGCGATGGTAGCGGCAATGGCAGCTACAAATGCCAATGTATGCCCGCATAACGACACTGCCAAGTAAAAGGCATTTCATTGTGGCTGTGACTATGCATATTTCAGCAAAATAGTTGCAAACGCAGAGGAAAAAAAACGCAGAGAAATATAAAATATGTATGTAGAAGTGAATGAGTGAGGTCGCTTGCAAACGACATGAAACTACTATATACGGCAGAGCTATTTACTTATGCAGAGCAGGGCATATGTAAATGTGTTTTAGTATATTTGTGCGTGTGTGTGTGTGTGTCCCGATGTAGAGCTACATAATGGCAAAGTGGCACTTTAACCGCATTATTGTTATGCTGACTGGTGTTAGATGTTATGCTTTGTTATTGTAATGCCCACTCATTGTTGTTGTAGTAGTAGTAGTTTTTGTTGTTGTGTTCGGATAAGTAAATTTGCTGCTGGTTTTTTTTTTCTTTTGGCTCACATTGTTCATATCTAACTACATGCATACCACACATTGTTATTCATTCTAAGCTCTTTGCTGGTTATTATTTGCTCAGCACACACATAGTGGCGATGAGGTAAGAAAAGTGGGCAAAATAGGGCGGCACACTCACGGCAAGCACATGCCAAAAATGCCAACGAATGTCGAAATGGCATGCAGGCTTAGCTGGATAGTTGGCTGGCTGCTGGCTGCTGCTGGCTGTTGGCTAAAACTAAAAACTGATAAAATAAATAATGCAAGCACTAAAATAATCGGGTGTAAAAAAGACTTAAATATGTAACCTAAACTTTGTTGGTACTACTTCTATACTAAGCATAATGCCATATTTCCACTTACATATACATATGCATGTATATGTGCCGAGGTATTTACTTATTTATGCAAATTCCTATAATACTTTGTATACAAAATATTTGTAGCGCGCACGCTGCTGTCATTGCTACTTTTGTACTAGTATTTGTATTTGTATTTGTATTTCTACTAGTTTGTGCTGTTATGTTTGCTTGTGCTCGCACCCTTTGCAACATTTTGTCAGCATTTCACTATATTCCTTCCACTTACTCCGCGCAATATTTTGCAATTTTAGCAATTTTTAAGTAGCCTTTTTTTGAGTGTGAGTAGGTTAGTGGCAAGAAGCGCCATTATTCTTCTTTTCTCCCTCATTCCGGCCTTTTGCTGCGTGTGCGTTTTAAAATGAGCAGTTTTTGGGTTGCTGCTGATGGGGGTCGCTTTTTGGCAGCGGCTGTGGCTAATCATATGGTCAATTAAATGGCGAAAATAAATTATTCTAAAATGTTAAAATAGTTTGACAGCGCGTTTTGAGGAGGGTTGTGAGAGAAGTGAGAAAAAGTTGTTTGTGGTGCAAGAAATTTTAATTTATTATTTTATTAAGGGTTTTTTTACTTTAAAAAATTTTATTGAATTTTTTAAGTGTATCCCAAAAAAATGTTAAGATGCTTAAACACTTTTTTAAAGAAATTACAGATTTTTTATTTAAACAAACAAATTTTATTTTTTTAGTAAACCAACTAAAAAATTGAGGGTTTTAATTGTAAATTTCTAATTTTATTAAGCATTTTTTATTTTAATATATATTTTAAATTTTTTTTTAATCAATAATGAAGTACTTTTAATTTTCACACAAAACTCACAACAATGTTTGAATTTTTTAAGCAATCGAAAAAACATTAAGTAGATACTTTAAAACTTTTTTACATCTTTAACTTCATAAAGGACTTTTTCACTTACCACAAAAAAATTAAATTTTTTTAATTAAATCAGCGACAAAAATTTTAAGTTGATACTTTACTCATTAAATCTTCAAATTTTTAATTTTATTCAGATTTTTTTATTTAAAATTAAGAAATTTTTTTTTTAATAAACCAACCTTCCTTTTAAGTTTAAGGAAAATTCAAAAAAAATTTTGAATTCTCAAAAAAATCAAAATTTTTTTTAATATTTAATTTCAGCAATGATTTTTTTATTTAAAAAAGTCTTAGTTTTTATAAGTAAATCAACCCAGATATTTTTTTTTTAATTTTTAATTTTACTACGATTGTTTTCATTTTAAAAATCTAAAAAAAATTATATATGCACACATGCACAACAAACCAAATTTTGAAGTAGATAATTTTAAGTGAAAAAAAATTAGTTAGCACATTTTTGGAGAAAATTGTTAAGAATGTTTTTAAGAGAAAGTAAGATTTTCTTTTTTTTTGAAAAATTTCAAAGCATACTTGTTGTTTCAATTTGAACTAGTATTTTACTAAATATTCCCTTCGATTGACAAGGTCGAAGCATACCCTTAAAAAAAGTAAAATTTCTTTCAATAACTATTTCAATGCCTCAAAGGTTATTTTATTTAACAAGATATTTTTCTTCAACTAAATTTGCCGTTTTAGCATGACTGAAGAAATATGCTGTTACTTTTTTAAACTTAGTCTGGAAAGTATACCTTTTAGGCGGAAAAAAAAGTTAAGTTAATTACTAATTTTTCGTTGATTTTATATTTCATAGCCTAGCTCTAGGCATCCGGTTATTTTATAGAAATTTATAGTTAGTTTTTTTTAAGTTCGCAGATATGTAAAGCATACTCTTAGGCATAAAAAAATTGTAAAGGGTGGTTCTGATTTTCACAAATCTTAAGGATACCAAAAAACTTGCCATTGTTTTTATGTATCAAAAACCAGTTGTAAAACTCTAAAGCATACTTTACAGCGGATAAATTATTTTATCAAAAATATATCTATTTTCAAGCCTGAAAGTAGGCCGTGAGAAGATTTCAAAACAAAAAAATTGACAACGAATGCGACTCTTTAAGTGCTAAAATTTTTTACCAGTAGGAAACTGCATATACATATACAACGTTTTTCCCCCAAAATGCACTCCAGAGATCTTAAAAATTACTTGGCCTAAAAATATTGCATGAAAGACTTTCTTCAGTTGCATTTTTCATGTTATAAAACAATTATAGAATTATTTTAAAAGAAGAAAAATTTCATAAGCTGGTTGAGAACTGCAAAATATTAGTAACGGGGAACGAAATTAACTCTTATTAAATGCTTTATGTAGTAATATACAAAATTTTTGAAACATTTCATTAAAATAATTGACCAATCTTTTACCAGCAGACATAGTTATACTTTTTTTTCTCCTTTTTTATACCCTAAAGGTATGCTTCACAAATCGGAAATGCTTAAAAATACCTAAAACTTAGTCATTAAGCTACTAAATTCTATATTAAAAATTTCTTGAGTTCCTTTCTTTATCCATTTACTTTTTTCTAATTACTTTTATTTCAAAATCATATCATCTAACAGCCCCATAAATATGCACCCAATTACAATGCAGGCATCGATATTCATTAATGAAAGGAATTTCATTAACACTCAAAGTCAACCAACACCTGATAAATACATCCGCTGATAGGTATGCGCCACTAATAATTGAACCGCTGAGATTCCTGCAGCACACGCTGTGTAAATATCGATTCCACACAGGGCACAGAAAGCCGTAAAGTATGCTTTAGCGCCATTAATTGCGCCATGCTGCTATTATTTAACGAAATTATAGTAATTTGCTAGTGCTTTTGTTGGCTTTTGCTGTCAGTTGGCGTTCGAAAATGTCCAGCTGATGCCTCAGCCTCAGCTGCGCTCCACTAGAGCCTTCAAAATGGCGGCTGTGGCATCCGGCTGTGAGGTGGTGCCAATTTCTATGTAAAATTTTCTTAATTAAGGCTCATATTAGAGGGCACAGCAGACGTTCATCGATCTCAGAATTTGCGTTGCTTTCTGAGAAACTGAACTGCAAAGGAGATGAATAATAAAAACCATTGATGCAGAGCACTTTTAGATTTTCGGAAATAAATGTATCAAATGAGCGAAAAAATTGCTAAATTATGTTGTAGAAAAATGATGGAAATTGCGGGCAAATCGTGCGCAAAAGATGAAAGCACTGCAGTCGCAAAAAAGACAGGGAATCGAAAAGGCTTTAAAAGATAAATAGCAGCTTTTTAGGAGCCGAAGCGTACCACGCCCCTTATTTATTGAAGTTCATATATTCACACTTAGAGCTCAAGTGGTGAAATATTTCCACCGTTTGTTTTAAACATAGCCATGAAGAGTAAGTGAAAGAGTGACTAAGCGCTTAATCTCTGAGTGCTGCGCCTAAAATCCAGCAATCGTGAGTGAATGAGTAAGCATCGCAATTTATGTCTTTGGCGTGTAACAAATGATCAAATAAACTTCATTATGATACATACACTCGATTGCGAAGCAATAAACGATGTATAGTGGCAAGAGCTTGAACGCTACCACGAAACGCCTGAGAATAGGCAACCGTTTTCTTCTGAGAAATACTAAACGATGCGTAGAAAAAATTTGCAAATAAAGCATAAAAATCCTTAACCTTTTTGGCCGAAGTAGAAGCACTTCAACGCACATAAGACGCCTAAAAATATAAAATTTATTTTGTATGTATGCGGTCAAAGGCCACTGTTTTCCAAGCGGTAATTAAGCAAAATTTATGGGATTTGAATTTATGGCAAAGGCAGCAAAAATTCTATTGGATTGCCTCTAAGATACTAGGAATGGCTTTGCGCCAAGAAGTATGCTATAATGAGTGTAATAAAATGATGAAAACGCTTACGGTACATAGGGGCATTAAACCATCACAGCATACGGGTTTAAATTATATGAATTTTATGTGTTTGGAAAAGGAAACTGTAAACATTTAAGTTTTCCAGTTGAAAAGTGACTGAAAGTATTTCCTTCTTCTTATTTGGCCCGATAACCGCCTAAGCCTGGAACTCTGCATTTCATTAATATAAATGACTACAAAATAGCTGTTTTTTTAAGTCGCTGGTTGAAAGAAGGATTTCTGCTGAAAAAAGCCATACTTCGAGGACATATCCTTGTTTATATGAAAAACTAAACATACTAGAAGACTACTTGCCTAGTTAGCGCCTAAAATTATGCATCTTATGTTACTGAAAAGACGAGAATTTGATAAACAAAGAAGCCGAGTTCATAAAATTATTTTCTGTGAAAAATAAGTAATTATTAATGCAAGTGAGATTTATATTAAAGCGCCTAAAAATATACCCGCTCGCTGATTTATAATTTTCTAGAAACAAAATATGCTTATTTAAAAAGCGCTTGGATTTTAAAAGTATTGCACTTTCGTAAAAACGCCAGACTTCTAATACGATCATCAAAATTTTAAATTTCTTAAGGTCAACCGCCTAAAGCCATGCAACGAGAAATTGTTGTGGCTAAGCAGAGATTAATGAGATTAATAAGAAATTTAAATGAACACTATTAGTAGGTTTTTTATTGGTCACCGTGAAAAAAGTTTTATCTTATGATAAGTAATACACCTAAGAGTATGCTATGAAAAGCCTTTATATTTCAATTAAAATTATAACTTTTCTAGTGTGTTTAAGAGGTCCTTTTGACAGAAATGAAACTTTAAGCGCTGCAAACTGGATTCGCCCCAAAGTATGCTACGATTTTATTCCAAAATTCACTGTTTTCACTCTTAAACCCAAAAGAGGATTTTTTTGGCGTTTGCAGATTGTTTTTTTTTCAGTATTTATTAAAAAGTTCAAAATGGGTCTGCGTCTAAACGTAGACTTTAAAAAGCTTTCATTTGAACATGCATACATACATACATACATACTTGTATTGATTGGCAAATTTATTTTTATAAAATATTTTTATATGTATAAAATATTTTAGCGCAGCTTTGAGAAATAAAAGTTTTGAATTCATCGCGCCTAAGAGTATGCTAATTTTTTGCAAAAATTTAATATTTCCAGCAGTTTCGAAAATGTCCTAGTCTTTTGTATACTCTTTATGTTATGAAAGAAATAAAAATAACATACATATGTATAAGTCAATTTGCCGAAAATGTTTATTGTTGAAGGCCAAATCATTAAGTGCCTAAAATTATGCTTTAAAATACTTCAGGTAGAGACTCAAATTGAATTATTGACGGCTCGGGAATCGACTATAGAGCTCTCTTGACGAAAGTTACAGTTTGACTGCATTGAACACACTAATCATCCTAAAAGTATGCTTTAATTTTATCGCAAGATCCATTTTTACTTTTGTTTAATACAAAAGCAGAAATTATTTTGCATTTTATGTATCTATACATCAGTAAATGTTTATACCAACACATAAAGCGCTTTGATTCCAAAAAAATGCATAAACCAAATTTGAATACGATTTGAAATTCAAAAGTGTATTGACTCATATTTGTTTTCAAATCGGTTTTTTATTTCACACATTGGCTAGAAAACGCGTATAAGCGCGTGAATTTCCACATGCTTATGAAAATTAATTAAAAATAATTATTTTCAGCGCAAATTGGAAATTTTTAATAGATTAAAAGGAAAAGCAGAGTGCCGTATTTTTAAAGTGCCGGAAATTATGCTATACTATTTCCAAATTTTTATTATACCATCAATTTCAATTCCAATTATTTGAATCTTTTATAACCTTTAGCCTTGCAATTTCCTCATCAAATCATTTATTTTGACTTTTCGTAATATTTTAATGCACACTCTACAACAATAATAAACTACTAGTGTGTAAGTGGCAACCTTGGACGCATCAATATTGACTTAAATCTAGTAGCATCAATGAGCTGCCAAATAATTTGAGTGCCTACGAAGGCTTTCGACTATTTTGAATGCCACAAGGGGGAAAAACGAAGCCGACAGGGACATAGAGGAGGGGAGAGGGACGGGAGGCAGAAAGAGTAGGCCATAGTTATAGAAAGCGAGTGGGAAAGCGGGCTTGAAGAACAGCTGATTTGTTGCTGGTGATTATTTTGCAAGCAGATATAATGCGATACAACAAAAATACGAATGTGAAGCATAAACAAGCATGCAGCACACATGTGTGCGTATTCCTACACATTATGTAAGCATGAACATTTGAAATATAGGCTGACGTGTGTTTTTTAAATAAATTCTAAGAGCTTCCACTGATTTGTCTTGCGAGCAAATCGAGTAACTTGACGCGACTTTTAGGCTTTTCCTTTTTGTTCTTTTATGTGATCCTTTTTTCTGCCTTCCCTTCCTTTTTTCGGGCGTAAAATGAAAAACACTGTAGACAAATATGTAGAACACTCGAGCTCCGTAGAGCACACACGCCACGAATGCAATCAATTGCGAAAAATCGAGAAAAATAATTTTAATGTGTCTACTGAGTGCGCCTGCTGTATGCATGGATGTGATGTATGTATGGATGTTATGTAACCGTGTGCGTTAAAGAATAGCAGCAGGCGCCTAAAAGCATGCAAGTGCAATGTATTCTAAGGCGTTGTGAAAGTATGTCGAAGGACATTTGTAGCTGCTCGAAGTGGGGAAAAGTGTGAAAGGCACGCATGCTTACATCCTTTGCAAAGGCTTGAGTGCGAAAGTATTGGCATTTACATATGCATTCGTGCATATATGTATGTATTTGTGTATGCGAAAATGTACAGCAATGCCTTTCGAGGCTATTCGGCCTGACTGACTTAATCACATCGAGTGCGCATTGGCACAAACACTTGGGCGCTGCTTGCATTTATTGTTACGCATTTTTGTCAGTGTGAGTGTGCATGTTGATATACATATGTATGTACGCGCAAAACAACACTACATATCAATTGTTAGAATTTTTAATCTGCTCAAATCACCCTTATGTATGCGAAAAATATTCTCAAGTAGGTCGGTGAAACGCATTTTTCCCCTTTACAAGGATAACGTGAAAAATAATCAACAAATTCCAAGGCGAGCAGCGCCTAAAAGCAGTCTATGCTAAAGGCATTACATAATTACGCAATTTTTGCGAAACAAGTTTCTTTAACGACTGTTGCTTGCTTTTTTACACACTCATATTTATTTGCCTTAAAGCACTCAATTCTCGTTGGCTTCTATTTACATATATTTCGACCACCAACACCAGTTTAATTAATACACGATTATTTACCCGCTTGCGTGTATATTTAATGTTTTATTTTTGTTACTGTTTTATTTACATTTTCACAGTCTCCCTCACACGCGTCCATACTTTAATTTATTTTGTTTACACGCTGACTTTTTTCCTCTCAATTTTCTACTTTTTTGAATTTTTGCCTTTCAGTCTTATTTTCCGCCAGCGCTTACAACTCGCATTCTCATACTTTTTTACACATACATACAAACTTGTACCTACATACATATATTTGTTTGTGAAGACGAGCAATCTCAGTTTATTTATTGCCCGCATGGCAGCAATTTTAATCACTGAAGCATGCAACACGCTCACATTTTAATTAAAGAAGCAAACACGGAGAGGGGATAAATGCGCGCAGTGGTGGTGTAGGCGTGAAGAAGACAGAAAAGGGCATGAGAAAAGGAGCGAAAGGCCAGTAAAATTTACCACCGAAGCCCTGGAAATCGTCACGCAGAAATAAAACACATAAACACACACATGCGGAAAAAGAAAGCCAACGAACGAAGGAACGAAGCAGCTGAAAAATCAAAGAAGTGCGGCAAGTTTTTCTTCAAGTGCTGCCGGTTGCTTGGTGGTCGACTCTGCACTGTCGGATGCCATCCAGAGAACTCCCAAGTGACTTATTGACTAAGTGATTGATGAATGAATGGCTTGAGTGTACGACTCCGAAGCTGAGTCAAAGGGGTGACAAGTCGAATGCCGCACTCTGTGCGGTTTTTTAAAAGCATCTTCTTTACTCAGTTAATTTTCAGACAATTCCTCATGGAAATTATGCAGCAAAGTTAAGAGCATTTTTTTGGGCTTAATAAATATAAACAGACTGAATATTGAACAATCAAAAGCAGCCGGTTTCTGATGGGAGCGAGAAGGTAGGAAGCCAAGGAAAAGTAGCTGGATGCCAAAGCCTTTTGAGGAGAATGCTCCTACGGAATCAGGTAGACAATGTTTTACACACAGCAGAGAATCTAAGTAGGAGGTGCAAACAGCAACCTGAAATAGACTGGGTACGAGACTGAAAGGAAATTAAGCGAAGTACTTGAACTATATGTCCAAGGCTAAGCAGTCACGATCGATTCAACAAATCAAAGCAGCGAACTCAGGTACTATGAGCAAGAGGCTGTCAAAATAGCTCAGTGGACCCCGCTAAGTGATATTTTGACTTTGAGCTATCCCACGGATTTGCAAAGTCTAGTTTTTAAATGTATAAAGCAAAGGAATTGGGATGTTGAATGAATACATTGGGCAAAGCAATGGGCTATCTCAAACCTGAAGGGTGTCTGGCAGACCCGATTTGAAGTATTTTTAAGTTTAACCGAACCAGCGGGCTAGAACACTTTAACAACACTCTGCACTCTGCAATCGAGCAGACGGTATAAACTCGACATGATCTATTCTTCTCTACCAAATCGAACCGAGATGCTGTTAAAATTAGCAGGACGGACTGCCAAACCCCCCGCGATTTCCTAATGTCTAGGACCCTAAAAACTAACATCGGAGGGCAGCCACCATCTATTGTTAATTAAGGGCCCCAAATTGACTCGCGATTTCAACTTTATTCCCACTCAGTAAAACGGTAGTGTCTTTTCACAATTTTCTAGTGTGGAAATTCTTCGGTCCTGCCAGTGTCGTCCCTATTATCGTTTCATCAGTATCGATAGTGTCACCAGTTTCAACAGTGTCGCCAATACCAATTCAATACTCATATGAAGACATCCGCATGCTCGTTGTTGATGCGAACATTTCTGATCTGAGAACTTCATCAGACTCGAGTCCGACAGACAGGCGGAAAAATATTGATGGAAGCATCGCGGAACCAATCTACCCACTACCACTAAACATTCCTTCGTATACTTCGTATACTTTGTTTGTCGGCTCGAAGGAGTTCGTCTTGAGCCTGGGAAAGCAACTGATAAAACGACCAAATGCCTAAAGCGCACCCGGTTTCCTAGTCCAACGGCTCAGGAACCATGACGGGAGCACTAACTGGTCTGAATGAGCCCAAGGTTAGTCAGCTTTTAAGTCCACGACAGCAGCAGACGACAATAAACCTGGCGACGACTACCGACCGTCTATTTCCAAGCTGCTGAGTGTCGACGAGCTGAGCACATTGAAGTCTGATTTTTTACGTGAGTAACTGCTTATGAAAAGCTTAACCCCACGGTGCTCAAAAGCACACGGATCAACTCAATGCGTTGATCACCGCCCCGTGTTAGCGGTACCAATTAGAAGTGTGGGTGTTCACAAAACACTACCTTGGTTGGGATGGCGCCGACCTAAAACCTCTGCCGTACTCTGGGTCCGGCACCCGGTTGCAATGCAACTCCACATTGAGAAGACAAGCCACTCTCCCCGCATTTGGGTTTCGAAACCACAGCCACCACGATACTCCCAGAAGGGCCGTACCCAAAAGGAACAGGCCATAGCAAATATAGGATGCTATGGGGGCCCCTGTTCCCCTGTGGTACCAGATTGAGTACTCCGGTCAGACTGTGATGCCGAAAGATCCACCAGTTGAGTAGACACCACTCCGGACTGGCCACCGTTGACTAGGGCACCTCGGGGTTGTCACACCCGTGATCCCTTCAGTTACGGGCATTGATTTGCCACAGGATCAATCCCGCAACTCAAGGAACCCCCCTGAGGGAACGAGCTGAGTACAGAAAGGATACACATGGAAAAAGAAGTACACGGCTTCGGCAATAATGTTGAAATCCTTAGTCATTTCAAGCGCAGTGAATACTTCGGCCACGTTGGTTCCCATTATTGAAATTAAAAAATAAAATAAAAATTTCACACTTCAACTAATCTCGGCTAGTTCGGTTATTATGAAAGAGCTACGGAGATTAGAGGAATTACATGTCATCCATGAACGTCCCTTTTTAGCTGATGCTTATTATTCCTTTTAACTAAACTGATGCAAACCAAACCTTCCAAGGAATCAATCCCAAAGCAATATATTTCTAGGAGGAAGTGGAGGTTGAAATATGCAGCATGGGATTGGCAGTGTAGGACTTTTATACAGAAAGCTTTGGATAAATAAAGTTCCGCTGAGGAAAGTCCCGCACTTGACGGCCATATCTACAGTATGACGTCTCTCCGTTTAAGGAGGCTTAGAGCTCTAGACTTGCTAATCGTTTGGCGAGTGTGTGCAAAATAAGTCGAACACATTGCAGGTTTTCAGATAAGTGCAACTGGATTTCTTAACTGTAGTGGCCATTTCCTCAGCATGTGAATGTGGGAAGTTAATATTTGCCCCAATCGTCTATTACTGTTTTCTATCTTACTAGAGCTCCGACACATCTCCGGCCCCAGAACAGATCGGCGCTGTGCTAAAGAAGCGATTTTAGAGATCTTCGGTATTATTCACCGCGTTTAAAGTTACTTGTTACTGAACTCAGAGCCTTGCTCCGAGCTAGGTGGTCTTAAAGGGTGTCGACTTTGGAAGCATAGAGATCCGATCCGAGATGCGTTGGGGCGACCAGTTGGAGAAGGACTTGACTTCACTTGGTATTTCCAAGAGAGAAAAAGAAAGGACCCGCGTGCTTTGCTGGACTCGGCCAAAATCGCTTAGGTCGTAATAGCGCCAATCCAGAAGAAGATTTGAAGAGGACTTGAATAGTCTCAAAAACGGTAAACGTTACTTAGTGGAAGTCGGCGGAAAAAAGTCTCTGTTTCAATATCTATGCCGCTTCCCTTTATCTGTATCTTTATCCAGCTACGTGTTATTCGTAACCCTGAATTTGATAACTTTTTCAAACCGCACTTTCCAAGCGTAGAGCAGCATCAACGACGAGAAAGCAAGTTGCAAATTGAAATCACTTCCGGGCGATTAGCTTATGACAAAGTAAAAGGAGAGCTACACATAACTACAAAGCAAAAATTGCT
>JAPVRG010242247.1:23497-35022 GCA_029783565.1 Rhagoletis cerasi
CTCGAAGTGGGGAAAAGTGTGAAAGGCACGCATGCTTACATCCTTTGCAAAGGCTTGAGTGCGAAAGTATTGGCATTTACATATGCATTCATGCATATGTATATGTATGTATTTGTGTATGCGAAAATTTACAGCAATGCCTTTCGAGGCTATTCGGCCTGACTGACTTAATCACATCGAGTGCGCATTGGCACAAATACTTAAGCGCTGCTTGCATTTATTGTTACGCATTTGTGTAAGTGTAAGTTTGCATATTCAAATACATGCGTATGTATTTACGCGCAAAACAACACAACAAATCAATTGTTAGAATTTTTAATCTGCTCAAATCACCCCTTATGCATGCGAAAAATATTCTCAAGTAGGTCGGTGAAACGCATTTTTTTCCTTTACAAGGATAACTTGAAAAATAATCAACAAACTCCAAGGCATTTGGTGTGTTGGCAGATTTTCAAGGCGAGCAGCGCCTAAAAGCAGTCTATGCCAAAGGCATTACATAATTACGCAATTTTTGCGAAACGAGTTTCTTTAACGACTGTTTCTTGCTTTTTTACACACTCATATTTATTTGCCTTAAAGCACTCAATTCTCGTTGGCTTCTATTTACATATATTTCGACCACCAACACCAGTTTAATTAATACACGATTATTTACCCGCTTGCGTGTATATTTAATGTTTTATTTTTGTTACTGTTTTATTTACATTTTCGCAGTCTCCCTCACACGCGTCCATACTTTAATTTATTTTGTTTACATGCTGACTTTTTTCCACTCAATTTTCTACTTTTTTGAATTTTTGCCTTTCAGTCTTATTTTCCGCCAGCGCTTGCAACTCGCAGTCTCATACTTTTTTACACATACATACAAACTTGTACCTACATATATTTGTTTGTGGAGACGAGCAATCTCAGTTTATTTATTGCCCGCATGGCAGCAATTTTAATCACTGAAGCATGCAACACGCTCACATTTTAATTAAAGAAGCAAACACGGAGAGGGGATAAATGCGCGCAGTGGTGGTGTAGGCGTGAAGAAGACAGAAAACGGTATGAGAAAAGGAGCGAGAGGCCAGTAAAATTTACTACCGAAGCCCTGGAAATCGTCACACAGAAATAAAACACATAAACACACACATGCGGAAAAACAAAGCCAACGAACGAAGGAACGAAGCAGCTGAAAAATCAAAGAAGTGCCGCAAGTTTTTCTTCAAGTGTCGCCGGTTGCTTGGTGGTCGACTCTGCCCTGTCGGATGCCATCCAACGAACTCTCAAGTGACTTATTGACTAAGTGATTGATGAATGAATGGCTTGAGTGTACGACTCCGATGCTGAGTTAAAAGGGTGACAAGTCGAATGCCGCCTTCTGTGTGGTTTTTTAAAAGCATCTTCCTTACCCAGTTAATTTTCAGACAATTTCTGATGGAAATTATGCAGCAAAGTGAAGAGCAATTTTTTGGGCTCAATAAATATAAACAGCCTGAATATTCAACAATCAAAAGCAGCCGGTTTCTGATGGGAGCGAGAAGGTAGGAAACCATGGAAAAGTAGCCGGATGCCAAAGCCTTTTGAGGAGAATGCATATAGCGATAGTTCCTACGGAAGAAAGTAGACAATGTTTTATACATAGCAGAGAATTTAAGTAGGAGTGGCAAACAGCAACCTGAAATAGATTGGGCGCGAGACTGAAAGGAAACTAAGCCGAAGTGTTTGGACTATATGCCCAAAGCTAAGGAGTCACGATCGATTCAACAAATCGAAGCAGCGAACTCAGGTACTATGAGCAAGAGGCTGTTAAAATAGCTAAGCGGACCCCGCTAAGTGATATTTTGGCTTGGAGGTATTCCACGGAATTGCAAAGTCTAGTTTTTAAATGTATAAAGCAAAGGAATTGGGATGTTAAATGAATACATTGGGCAAAGCAACGGTCTATCTCAAACCTGGAGGGTGTCTGGCAGACCCGATTTGAAATATTTTTAAGTTTAACCGAACCAGCGGGCTAGAACACTTTAACAACACTCTGCACTCTGCAATCGAGAAAAAAGTATAAACTCGGCATGATCTATTCTTCTCTACCAAATCGAAACGAGATGCTGTTAAAATTAGCACGACGTACTGCCGAAACCCCTTGCGAGTTCCTAAAGTCTAGGACCCTAAAACTAACATCGGAAAGCAGCCACCATCTATTGTTCATTAAGGTCCCCAAATTGACTCGCGATTTCAACTATACTCTCACTGAGTAAAACGGCAGTTTCTGTAGTTTCACAATTTTCTAGTGTGGAAATTCTTCGGCCTTGCCAGTGTCGTCCGTATTATAGTTTCAGCAGTATCGATAGTGTCACCAGTTTCAACAGTGTCGCCAATACCAATTCAGTGCTCATATGGAGACACCCTGAGGCTCGTTGTTGATGCGAACATTTCTGATCTGAGAACTTCATCAAACTCGAGTCCGACAGACAGGCGGAAAAATATTGATGGAAGCATCGCGGAACCAATCTACCCACTACCACTGGACATTCCTTCGTATACTTCGTATACCTTGTTTGTCGGCTCGAAGGAGTTCGTCTTGAGCCTGGGAAAGCAACTGATAGAACGACCAAATGCCTAAAGCGCACCCGGTTTCCTAGTCCAACGGCTCAGGAACCATGACGGGAGCACTAACTGGTCTGAATGAGCCCAAGGTTAGTCAGCTTTTAAGTCCACGACAGCAGCAGACGACAATAAATCTAGCGACGGCTACCGACCATCTACATTCCGAGCTGTTGAGTGTCGATGAGCTGAGTACAGATAGAACGATACACAGGGACAAAGAAGTACACGGCTTCGGTAGTAATGTTGAAATACTTAGTCAGTTTTCCCAAGCGTGGTGCTGCTCAAGCGCAGTAGCTACTTCGGCCAAGACAGTTCCCATTATTGAAAGTAAAAAAGAAAAAAAATTGTCAACTTCAACTAATCTAGTCTAGTTGTGTTATTATGAAAAAGCTACGGAGACAAGAGGAAATGCGTGGCATCCATGAACGTCCTTCTTATTCTGATGCTTATTTTTCTTTAAACTAAACTGATACAAACCAGACCTTCCAAGGAATCAATCTCAAGGCGATATATTTCTAGGAGGAAGTGAAATATGAAGCATGATTGGCAGAGTAGGACATTTATACACAATTTTACCACTTTAGAGAAAGTTCCACTGAGGAAAGGCCCGCACTTGACGGCCATATACACAGTCTGACGTCTCTCCGTTTAAGGAGGCTTAGAGCTCGAGACTCGCACTTCGTTTTGCGAGTGTGTGCAGAATAAGTCGAACACATTGCAGGTTTTCAGATAAGTGCAACTGGATTTCTTAACTGTAGTGGCCATTTCCTCAGCATGTGAATGTGGGAAGTTAATATTTGCGCCAATCGTCTATTACTGTTTTCTATCTTACTAGAGCTCCGACACATCTCCGGATCCAGAACACTTCGGCGCTGTGCTAAGGAAGCAATTTTAGGGATTTCCGATATTCTTCACTGCGTTTCGAATTAGTTGTTGCTGAGCTCAGAACCTTGCTGTTAAAGGCTGTCGACTTTGGAAGGAGAGAGATCCGATCCGATCCGAGATGCGTTGAGGCGACCAGGTGGAGAAGGACTTGGCTGCACTTGGCATTTCCAATTGGCGTCAATTGCCACAGAAGAGAAACGACTGACGTGCTTTGATGGACTCGGCGAAAACGGCTTAGGTCGTAATAGCGCCAATCCAGAAGAAGAAGACTTCAAATTTCAAAATTTAGGCAATTGGAGAAAGACTTTAATAGCCTCAAAGACGGTAAACGTTACTTAGTGGAAGTCGACGGAAAAAAGTCTCTGTTTCAATATCTATGCCGCTTGATATTAGAACTTCAATGAGTTTTGTTTATTTTTTGTTTACGTCAAAGAACTTTACTTCCCTTTATCTGCATCTTTATCCAGCTACGTGTTATTCGTAACCCTGAATTTGATAACTTTTACAAACCGCACTTTCCAAGCGTAGAGCAGCATCAGCGACGAGAAAGCAAGTTGCAAATTGAAATCACTTCCGGGCGATTAGCTTATGACAAAGTAAAAGGAGAGCTACACATAACTACAAAGCAAAAATTGCTTGCCGAGATTCAGCGGAGATGGAGTAAAATGTAAGAGAAATGCTTTGGTTAAAGCGAAAATCTCTGTTGATCCGTTTTTTTTTTCTGGGGTAAAAATGCAAATGATTGCATAAACAAGAAACAAAGAACACATCCGCAGCGCCTTACACGCCCACAGTAAACAACGCCATCAGCGACAACAAATCCAAATGTAAATGTATCTATGCTCGGTAATGTCTATAAAAGCTTTAGGTGTGAATTTTTTGCTGAGGCAATGTTAACACTTGCGAAGTTTTTCTGTTTTTGATATTTTGGCAGTGGTACATTCATACATACATACATATGTGCGTCCTATCTCTGTACATATTCCGGCACTGCTGTCATGCAGGACGTTGTTCATCCCAGCTGTCACGCCTGCTGTTGCTGCTGATGTTGCTGCTGATGTTGCTGGCAGTTGGAGGTAGGAAGGACAAACAAATCCACAACATTTGTTTAACAAAATGTTGAAACACATTCGAAGCCCAACGGAAACACGCAAGCTCACACCCACTCGCGCAGCCACAACACATGCACAGAAAATCGCTTGCAAAAACGTGTTTGCTCAACAGCTAACAGCTCACATGACGCTGGAGCAGCTGTCGCAGTAAAAATCTGCAGCATAGTGTACTGCCCCCACCTCCCAACCCACGGTTCGTTTGCGCGTGGGTAGCTCATGTTTTGAGCTCCCATACCCCGTGCCTAATAATGCTCTGCTTGTCCTACTCCAAACTTCAGTGAGCCACCACGCTGATCCACTGTAGCACTCGCAGTCACCGATTTGTATTACCAACCCCCCTGCCAGTTAAGCTACTATTTTTTTTATCTGCGTCAAATTTCTGTTGCTTTAAGCCAATTTTTTGTTTTTTTGTTTCATCAACTTGATAGCTGTTGCTCATCTACCTCGTTGCCCACACCACACCTCATACTCGCTCACGCCTCTCGTTGTCTATCAGCCACGTTGTTCACTTTTACTAACTCAATTTGAATGTCATAAATACAATTTTGCACTGGTGTAATACCCGTGCGTACATGTGCGCGCCATCCGCCACTGGCTATGCTTTGTTGGCTGTCATCTTCCCGCATTCTATTCTTATATTCCACGTGTACAAATTTATCACGAACTAGCAAACCAACCAACTGAGCAACCACGTAGCGAATTGGCGCTGTAGTGGCTGACTAAGTGAGTGATTGTGTGCTGGTGGCGCATGCAGATGCACGTCGATTGCTCATTTAAGAGACTATTTCATGAGCTCTTTTTTCTACATTCCTCCAACTAAGTCTTGGTATGTGTTTTTCCACTTTGTGGTCGGAGCTTAATACAATTTGCATTGATATTTGCTCGTAAGAAACTAAAACAAAAACTACAAATAATGCTTCAAAGGTGGCTGAAAATCTTCATTTTAACCTTTCCCGAAAGATCGAAAAAAATCGAAAGTTGGCTCTTTAGTCCAAGAAAGAAAAGCCGAACTTCAAGCTGCTCAAAACCATAGCCGGTCAAAACAGCGCCCACGAAAGGAAGCTTACCCGGAACCAATCGTTAGATCAAAGTGGTGGGATTCCACTCTGGCGTGGCTCTGAACTAATTTTACTAAGTAGATACCAAGTCATAGATAAACTGAGAGTAGAACAAACACACAATAAAAGCAAAATGCATGCTCTTTCTGGCAGGCAAGGAAAAAGGAGAAAGCCAAGAGAAACTGGTGGGCAGGTTTCGAAGACAAAGAGGTTTGTCCTGTAAGAGCAGTAAAGACGGCTAAAAGGAAAAAAAACTGATTGATTTGTCAACACTTGGCCATCTCCAATATCTGACATTTGACTAAAAGAGTGCTATCGGGATGTGCCTAAAAATCTTCCAACTTACCCCAGTCCAGAAATACCTTGCGGTTGCATATTTCGCAAAGCGCTCGATGAGCTGGCATGAGCTCCATCTGACCAGGATAGTGTATTTGTAGTTCAAGGGCTCCCATTTTTCGTTTACTATGTCGCATTCATGGCATTATTCCGTCATACGAGTACCATTGCGGCAAAGCAATCAGATGCAAACGAAAGGAAGATCAGCCATTTCTTGATTAATTTTGACTGTATTGTAACTGATTTCAAAGTACTCATTGCCACTTGACTTTCAGAGTAGATGTTTAAATCACTTATCAAAGTCACGTGCCGTGGCAGAGAAACCGATATAATGCTTCTTTGATGGCAGCTATCTCTGGGGGGAAAGCCCACTGCAAGACTAATCTGGGCATTGAATAAAAAGCTAAGCCCACCGAGATTTTTGTTAAGCTTCGATCCGTCCGTGCGAAATCCCTTGACTTTTCCTTCTAACTGCTTCCGCTTACAAACTCATCTCTTGGGAGGACGTGCAGAGGGGAAAAAACTACAATAAAGATGCTACATATTACATAAAGTTTCCATTTAACTACGACCGGAACTCCTGGTATTATCCTCTGCCCCAATGGCTAAAGGTTTGAGTGAATGCCCGAGGAGCGCCGGGTAGTTTGAGCTCGGTACGTACAGTCATGGTGACCGACGTGTTGCCAGCTGCGATCTATTCCCTTAAATAATGGATCAGTAAATCTTTTCAACTGACTACCGAACCATATAAGCATCTTCTAGGCGGAAATATATGCAGAGGAAAAGGAACGGAAATTGTGTTAGATCATCAAAGTTATAATCCTTTCGAAAAATGCGTGCTATAGAACTCTGGTAGAAGAGTCGACGAGGCACTTCCTGCTGGCGTTGCATGACTTCAAACTTGGTCTTCTTGGGAACAAAAGATGCGGGGAAATGCGAGATAGAAGACGAAACAGGTAATGTGTGCGTGTCCAACTCTTGGAAGGCAGCGGCTTAGGCTACTTGGATTAGGGCATCTGCGGAATCTGGAGCATACTATGGACAAAACAGAGAAAAGATGATTAGAGTTGGCCAAAGGGACTGCAACGATCTTTAAATTTAGTTTCGGCCCACAAAGAAGGTTCAACTTACTCTATGAACATTTTTGGTCCAAAGGAGACCGCTCAGGCGTGCCAGCATTATCTACACACCTATAGTCACTCAATTTTCCCTCAATAAACACAGTGGTTGGAATTGTAACTGGAAACTTTTTGATAGGTCTACACTCTCGAAGAATGGGATTTTGGTACAACGATCTTTATCACAGTAGGCTGGCTATTTAAGCGATTGAAAGTTCTTCGCTCGTCAAGGTCTCTAGTGTGGTTCGGTATCTAATCTGTGGTGAAGTTCGTAGGCCGTTGTATATCGCCTATTAACTATTCGTGTTTGCACTAAAAGCTTTATGCGCTTTCGTTGCTCTTACTATCTTTGTAAATTCTTAAATAAAAACATTGCATTTCTACTTTATGTACCGCTCTTGGCTTGCTTGCTTAAATTTCATTGTACCAGTTCATCTAAGAAATGTGACCATATCTTCGCTCTTACTTCTCACCTCCACTCTACACTTCACTCTGCCGCCACTCAACTCCAATTTGAACCATTTTATTTGCTGAATCCCAGCAGCTCTACTCACAACAGCATTCCTTCCCTGCAGTTGCACCCATTTTAATTCCTTTCTCATTTTGCTGAAAGTTCTTTGTCTTCACTGATTTTTTTCGTAATTGAAAATTGCCATATCTGTAGTGCAGAGCAAATAAACAAACAAACAAACCAGCACCCAAGCGAGTGTGCAGTGGTATGCCACAAACACGGAGACACACACCGGCGCCTATGCAAGTCTATATATAGTAGGCTTTGAGGTAGTTGAGTAGAGTAGAGTAGGATTTTGGCGAAGGTATTCGTGCGTGTGTGTGTGTGCGAGTTCTGACCAAATAAATACACATATCAAGCCGACGACATGTTTACCTAGGCGCCGCAGCGATACATTTGCCAATGAAGTTGCAGTGAAACTGGTATTTACTCGTGTGAGGTATGCCAGAGCTGAAAGATCCTGGCACGTACAGGAAGTAAATGTAGATATACATACATATGTGGCGCTGATTTGAAGTCACTTACGCATACATACATACATTTTTGCCAAGGAATATGTGGAACAGTCGAGCAATCATGCAATGTCCTTTCAACCAGTACGTGCCTCTCGCTTAATTGCTTTATTGACTAATTCCAATGAATTTGTGAAAAGCAAAGCAGTGCAGAGGGGAGTGGAGTGCAGGCGAGTAGAGGGAAAGGTGGAATGTGTGGTGAGCAGTAAAAGATACGAAAGGTAAATGCAAATTGCGGCTGAGTGGAGAAAAATCAGGCAAAAGAAATTGAATGAACGAGAATTGAGTACACATTTTTGCCCATTTTTGGATATGAAGATTTGTCGATTTGTAGATATCCTTATTTGATTGCCTCAAATCAGCTCGTCAGCTAAGCTGCTGAAAATCAGAGGTGTGCAAAAACAAAAAAAGGAATTTTTAAGCAAAATATAAAACCGACATCAATTCTCATACATGTAAAAATTTAGTCGAACCGTTGATTTCTTCATGATCCAATGGTCGGAAGTAAACCAAATTATTATGGTACCCTTCTTGAGATACCACCTTACCAATAGAAAAATAATTATCGACTAACGTGGTCCAAATGTTACCGATACATAAAAAAATTCAAAAAAATTCCAGCGAATTGATAACCTCCTCCTTTTTTGAAGTCGGTTAAAGATTTCAGATTTCCCTATTAGTATTTTATTGCTTGACATTTATCGAGCTGACTTTTGCAGCTGAAAGTAAAAATTAATTGATTCGGACAGGAAATAAGTTAAATGAATCAACGACTAACTAAATTTCGTTAATAGCTGGAGCAATGAAAAGCCCAATTAACAAACAGGAGGTGTACAGTGAGCAGTTACCTTGAAGTAGGGTGTCAGAAATAGATAAGCGAATGCGCACAGCTGCTTGCCTGCCGCAGGATTGATTGGCACCCACCGCCATACAGGCAAAAGTCTAAAGCCTGATGGAGACTGATGGAGCCTGAGTTGCTTGCTGTTTGCTCGTTTGCCGTGCAGCTCATCCAGCTACTAATTTTTCCATTTCCCCATTATGTTGCATACATTCTCTTCTCAATTCAGATGCCATAAGTTTTGTTTTATGCATGCAAAGTAATTTGATTAAATGCTCAATTTCCTGCATGCAAATTTGCAGTTAAAAAAAAAAAGAAATAAGTAAACTACATGTTGAGCGAGGCTACACCAGCAAATGACTGGGCGGCAAGCATAATTGCTTCTTATTTGAATTTTTAATAGCTGACTTAAATGAATTACCCCTGGCTGGGCAGTACGACGTTGGAGATGAACTCAACACCAATTTTGTGAAAGAAAAGAATCGCATTACTCGTACTAATTCCTAGTCGTGAAAATTCGATTTTGTAAACTTTGATAACCTTATTTGTTATCTCGAAGTCGAATGTTTGTTGATTATTTTACAGTCAGACATAAACATTTGGGAAGCAGCCGTAGTGATCTTTGGGCAAGAAAGGCACCTCAGGTCGGTCTCACCGGCGAAAGAGAGAATTTTTCACCACAAGCGCACTATTCTTGGACACATGGAGCTCGTGAAAACCAAGACGTCTTTCTGGGCGAAGATGGACAGGGCCAGGCTGAAACTCTCAATTTATATGGTTGACAAGAGACTGTATGATGGGTACCCAGGCGATGAGACTAAATATCTCACCGGATCCCTACTATCGCAGTTGCCTAGAGGGCAATGAGGTGGAATCATCCTAACTTTTCTTTTGAATCGCCCAGCTGTTTTTTTGTATCCTAAAAGGTTGATATTTATGGCCCAAATGTACGCCTGTTTATGGCAGCCACCTTTACCTAATCTAACATAACCTAACCCGCGCACTCACACATTGGCATGATTTTGCAGAGCATGGAGTCAGTAAATCTGCAGAGAGAGAAATACAGATCAACCGTGGTGCTCTAGAAATTGTTCTAAATTTTGATCGCTTAAAAACTCTACATAAATAACAGGTCTGCCCAAAAATATGCAATAAGAACGTCCAAGAGCTTCGGTGTGAAATCTGGTGGGTGAGGACGGAAAATATTCCTCTGGAGGCGTTGCATATTTTAAGGCACCCCTGTTACTCATTTCGAGAATTTAAGAACCTAGAATCTAAAATAGCGATTTCTAAAAAAAAACCAATACAGAAAAAAGTTTAACTAAAGATCCAAACAAAAAGCAAGGCAAAAGCTTGCAAAATCATAAACCGAGCTGTAAGGAAAGTTAATACAAACAACGAGAGTGAGAGAAGAATTGGAACTTATTTGTGTAGGTATAAAAATAATTATGCAGCCTTAGGACCGTTCCAAAGCAATTTAAAGAAATTGACACAAAATTGAAGGTCAACAAACAAGAAATTGGCAAATCTAAATAACCATTCAAAGGACACGCCAGCAAATTACGCAAACAAAAAGTCAGTGGGTGGACAAATGAAGTAGACGGCAATAACGATAAAAGAAGAGCAAGAATTTACCACAAGAAGGCAGACCAAAGTGACAAAAGCGGCATGACAACAACATAAAAATACTAATTCAGTGTAGTTAGATACATTTGATTTAAGAATGCGAGGAGACAAAAGAATTGTGTTGCCTACTTTTGGGGGGCGACGGTGGAAGAAGTGGCGTAGAAGCGTTAATTATGATTGCTAGGCAGCGCCAAAAGAAGACTATAGATACTTCGGAGTAAGCTCAAGGCACACAGCGTGTAAGAGAGTGAAAGATAGGGAGAGTGAAAGAGCGAGTATGAGTTAATGGCGAAAGATTGGCAAGGCTGTGCCGTTCACTTATTGGTCAATTTAAAATAAAAGCGAGGCGGCTGGCTCGCCGCGAGTAAAATTCGATGTGCAATGAAGATGAGGCTAATTTTAATTGGGTATTTTAATCCGCTGCAGAAGGCAGGGAATTAAGTTTGCCACAAAAAGAGAGGAGCAAAAGCCGAGGGTAGCAAAAGAACAAGATATGTTAAGTTTAAGAAGATACTTTTTAGTGCGACTTGCAAAGAATTTGAATTTGTTGTAAATTTTTTAGTAGTAAAATTTACGCTTGGTATTTTTCTAAATTTTTTGGGTTTTCACAAGGACAACTTTTTTTAAATTGTTTTGCGTTTCGAAAGATTTTTTTTATAAAAAATTTAAATATTTTGGGAATTTTTTTAGTACTATTGTAGTATTAAAAGTTTTGTATTTATTTTAATTCACCAAAAATACACTTAATTTAATTTTTTAAATTTTTTGGACTTCAAAAAAATTTTAATTGTTTGTAAAACGCGTAAATATTGATTTCACTACATACATATATGTATATAAATACTAACTTACTATTATTATGAAGAATAAAATTTTTGAAAATTCTATTTTTATTTTTAAAATGTTTTCCCGCTCAAATTTTCATAATAATAAAAATAAT
>JAPVRG010242249.1:5173-16015 GCA_029783565.1 Rhagoletis cerasi
AATGTCTATGTAGACTCAATTGAAATACAAGTATATTTCGATACGGTTTCGTGCCATTTTACATCAAAATATTCGGACTGAAGCCAGTTAAGCCGTTAAAGGCCAACAAACAAAGAAGTTCATTCGGATGCTTCTAGAAACATATATTATGTGCCCATATATTGAATAAAGTTAGAGAGAGCTATGTCATATCTTTGTGACCAATGAACTACTAAAAATATTGGTGAATCTTAAAACAGAAGCAAAATAAATCGTGTGTTCACACCTGCCTGGTTATCAGGTTATCTGGTTAAGTGGTTGCATATTTTACTCAGCTTACAACAACAAAATATACAAGAAAATAATGTTTAACCAGATAACCTGACAACCAAGTAGGGGTGAATACCCCAAATGTTTTTTTTTACCTATAGCTAGCATAGATTTATTTTCTTCAAATTCGCGGGCCTTCCGTTGCCTTCTTTAAAAAATTATATTTAAAACTAGCAAATATTTGACGTGCTTCGCTGCGCCTTAAAAGTATTTTTGTATTGTTACTCCCTCTCACTACATCCAAAGTCTTACAAATGTAGTTTATATTGTTTTGAAGGTATTTAGAATGTATGTACATATGTACGATCTAATAACTCGAGTATACTATATATAGAGCGCATTTTCTTCAAATTTGTATTAATTCAATATTTGTCGTTCTTGATATTGTAAGCAAAAAATGTTGAAAGATCGTATATTTACCTTCCATATGCCCACCCATTTGTGTTATAGCATCAGGATGCACACCACAAATTGGAGAAGCTCGTCCAAACACTTAGAAAAACTGTAAGCGCCAAAATATTATTAAAATGCTGAAGTAAAATCCGTTCGTGATTTTTTGAAAAAAATCTGCCTACATTCTAAATTTTGCTAAGAGTTTTGGATGTAGTGAGAGGGAGTAAGGCACTCCGCACACGGGTCGTATGGCTTTAGACGCGTATTAGAAGCCATGCTGCGATTGGTCGCAACGCGTTATCGGTAGTTAAGGAAAAAAGACATATTATTCCAACGAAGTCTTTTCATACATATATAAGTGAGAAGAGTTTGAGACGAGGCGCTAGCCGGCAGGAATAGTGCCGGAAAATTCAACAAGAAATTGCGTCGATTTACGGAAACTTTCAAGACTTGGGCAAATTTCTGTAAAAACGAGAACAGAAAACTGGTGACTGATGTCCAAAACATGCTCAAATTATAGAAGTAACACTTATCCAACCTCCTGAATGGTACCAGTATCGGAAATATGATTACCTAGATCCGTAAAAATAGCAAAGTTGCTGCAGCGGATATTCTACCAGCTGGCGTAGAATCCTTGCAGTGTCTCTGAATTTTTAACGTCGCTAAATCACAAAAAAGTTTAAATCCTTATTGAAAAGTCCGATGCGACATCCGACTAAGAGTGTTACTATATATTTATGTCTACGGCCGCTAAGAGAAAATCCGGGCCCGGGAGGAAACACCAGTTCCGAAGCCCCCATCCCCCCAAACACATTTTTCTAATAAATTTTGGTATTAAAATTTATTAACTTACAAAATATTTTTATATGCCAACTTAACTTCCGAAAAATCTGGACCCCTGAAAACTCCCGAGCCCCGGGGGAAACACCCCCGACCCACCCCCTCTCTACGGGCTTGTTTATATCTCATTCCTTTTGGGATTTCGTCAACCGTCATAGTCGAGTGGTTTGATACGAGTGCTACCACTCGGTAGGACCACCGTTCCATCTCTGAACAATTGTATCGACTTTAGTACTTGAATAAATATTGTGGCTTTTATCTAAAATGAGATCTTTTAATCTATTTTTGCATGACTAAATTTACTATTTTCCAAATGAATACATATGGCTCATATACATACATATATATGTAGGTATATATTAAGATACATACAATCCATGCACCGTGCAGGGGCTTTGCAAGGCTTTGAGAATACCCCTATTATTTAAATGCTGGAAATTAAAAGCAAGAGAAAGAAACTTATAATTTGTTTTTCCTTACTAATAAAACTATATTTAACTAAATTTTTTTAATATGTATACTTATGTGGTAGTTAATTACAAATACATATTGGCATGTTTTGTTTTGAACACAAAATTCATGTGCTTAGATAAGCATATTTAAGGAAAAAATGCTCATTGCGTTTACAATCAACAGTAAAAACTAATATTTCAATACAAATTAAACCAAATAAATACTATAACTTTATTAAAGTGTTATAATATTCTCTCTTCTCTACAGACACTTAACTCAATTTAGCTATGTATATCCTTTAGATGATATGATTAACTTATGTTCCAGTACCGTTTGCCTAATCTATTAAAACTATTTCTAGCAGACTGCCTAATCCATATTCCACCTCACTCTCTCTCCACCTTTTCTTTCGTTCTTATGTAAAATTTTATTTTTTATGAATTGTCTGTATGTTAGTTTGTATGATTATTGAATGTAAAAGTTGTATAGTATATAAGGAACATAATTACAAATGAGGAAATACATGAGTGTACGACTGATTGATATTCATGTCACATGATAGATGTGTATATCTATAAATAGTATGTTTGTATGCGCCCAAAATATCTATGTACATACGTATGGTATGCACATATGAAAACATTTCAATGCATAATAGCTGAGTATGTCTTTTACAATGATTTTGAATGTAGGCTTCTTCGATGAAAAATTCTAAAAAAAAATTTTAAAACTATAAATCATAGACCTTAATTTTTTATTGTTATTGTAGCTATTGTGCTGATAAATCAATGCGAATGCAAATTACTCTCCACCCATTTGTACAGTGATGTTTGAGAGCGCGCCACCCATTCCACATTGGAAGCTACACTGCTAAGTGTCATATTTAACACTTCTAAGCCGGGGCCGCGCCCAAAGCGATGCACTAACGATTTAAGCTAAAAACAAAAATGATAACAATTTAGTTAAAACTACGTTTCTATAAATTTTTCTATTCAGCATTCAACGTACCTCATCGTAATCAAACTTCGTCGCGCCATATTGTGTTATCGCTGATATCACCTTGGCAAAACTTATCGTACCATGGCCTAGTCGCATTTCCAACTCGAACCACTTGGCCTGCAGAAAACGACACGCCATTGCTCCGCCTGTCGGTGTACCGGCGATTGCCTGCAATACCTGCACTACTTCGACAGTTGGCAGCATTGTAACGTGCGAGAGCAAGCGATTTTGTAGCCAAGCATCTTTGGTACGGCCGAGCGCTCGCAAAAGTTGCATACGCTCGACAAAACTCTCCGATGTGCGCTGAAGTGTGATGAAACGTTCCCAACAGTGTTGCCAATAAATATACTCACCGGACAGTATGGATCCAGTGTAGACCACCTTTGTTAAGCAAGTATAAAAGTTTGTATTAACAGTATTAATATTTTATTACAAACGTGCACTTACCTCTCTCAAATTGGGCGGAATCGCCGTGCCATTGTAGAAAAGAAATTGGTTTAACATATTTTTCGCTTTTGTTATACTATCGATGTCCTCCCATAGCACTGAACTTAAGAGTACTTCCGGCCTCATAAGCCTAAAAAGTAAAGAAATAAGTAATAAATTTCAATAAAAATGTTCCATTTTTAATAATTTTAGTTCGATTTTAAAACATAAATCTTTATTAAAATAATTAACCATAACATCTAAAATAAATTGCTAACTGGTCCTTGCAATAGAGCGTGTTTATCGAATACATATGTACATGGATATGGGTGCATTAAGCATTAAGAAACGTTTCTGCTTACGACAATCTTACAAAATTGGTTTTGCATCTTAATATTTGATACAGATATTTGATACAGAGAGTAAAATTGTATTAAAATAGCGAAATTTCCTATCCTCAATTTGGCAGGAAATATTTCTAAGTATTAAAAAACCATTAGCAAAAAATATCTTTGTAAATAATTGCAGAAGGAAGTAGCACGCTGCGACCATTCATTTTCGCATAACCGATTGTTTAATTCAATGATTCTTTTTTTTTTTGTCTGAAATATGCATTAACAGGAATTAATGTTACTCATACGCCATGTATCCACGCGTTTTATGAAACATAATTGCAAAGCTGGGTAGATGCAGTTACATTACAATTTCAATTGCATTCCTCAGTAATGTTTAGTTATCAATTCCGCCAGTCCGCAGCAAAAGAATTTATTACTTTTTCGTTCCCATAACTGTCACTCCCGCATCATTCCCCAAAAATCCTTGGGGAATTTGTATACGGTTAGAACAACAACATTACTTTTTCAATTCCTTAGATGTAATTCAAACGTAATTTTTTTTATAATCCTTTACAAGGAATTGTATATTGTAATTGGAATTAATTATTTGCTGGTAATGTAATTTTTTTCAATTCCTATTAAAGGAATCGAAAATGTAATAAATTTTCTTGTGATTCCATTACCTGGAATTAAAAGAGTATTTTAGTTATAAAGAAACTGAAAGTTCATTAACGAATGTGAAATGTGGAATTTTAAGTGATTTAACTTGAAATTGCAAAAAATTATAAGTTGTTTCGAAAAAGGAATATTATGTATGAACGAAGCGAGATAGCAAGCAGTTCAAACCAATAGGAAAACAATAAAAGGTATATCCTCTTCCTCTCTCCACTTTCCACTCAGTGACTGGCGGTCGCAAGCGTCAATGTGAGTATTCGGATGATGCTCGCATTATATAGATATACTTTAAACATTTAGTATCATTGCAATTTCAGCTAGACAGCTATTCGTGTTTGCAACGAAGAAATTGGAGAAAGCAATTGCAATTCAACAGTCAACAAATTATTTAATGATTTTTTTTTCAAAGTGGAATTGGACGAAAAAATTATATTTTTCAATTCCGAGGTCTATATAATATACGAGGTATTTAAATGTTCGGTTGATCGGATTGCTTAAAAATTATCGTGAGTTGAATTTAAAATTCAAATTTAGAAAATTAGCTAAACTAAGTTTTTTTTGCGATAAAATGTTTCCTTAGATATGCTCTCTCCCATATCAATGCCATCTGTGGAAGTGACATTGTAGCATACAAAGGCCCGTTTATGGGTTTCAAGTAAATCACCATGAAATCATAAAATTTCCAAAGCTCAAAACAAACGGGACCATAGCTAAATAAAGTACCGAGCTATTTTTTAACAAATAAATATTCATTAGTAAAACTTAATGGTTTTAAGATATCGTGATGATGTAAAAATCCAGAGTTAAATTCACGATACATAACAGATTCAGTAAAACATGATGGCAGCAAAACAATGGATGTTGAAAGTTTTTCAGGTTATGAAGTCGGTTCAATTTATTGACTTATTTATTTATTTATTGAGCATGACAAATACAAAAATACATAAAATGGCATTAAGGTAACAGAACATTAACATATCGATGGACTTAGAATGTTGACTATCGAACTAGGAGTTTAACTAAGAAATAAAGTCCCACCAATCAGACAGACTAGACTCGTCTTATCTCTAAGGGAGTTAAAGTAGATATTACACCACCTAGCCTACAAATTAGAGATGGGCGCGGGACTAAATACTCAACCCGGATCCCGACTATCCCGTCTATCCCGTCTTTAAATTTTTAGGTCCCGAACCCGCTCATCCCCGTTTTTCAGATCTGGCATATTCTGGTTATTCGGTTAAAGTTATAAAAAGGCAGATTTTAAGGTTAATTTCGGCAGAATATCCCTTCGTTAGCAACATTTGTTCCGCAACTTTTTTTTTTCTTAATTAATTAATAAAAAAAAAACGATCGATAGTGATGCTATTTGATGGTTTCAATAGTTTGAAAAATACTATCGATATTTTCTATAGTATGGTATACTATCTTAATGAAAATGTAGGGGAACTTCAACTCCTAACAAAATGTGTAGAATATATACATATGTACATATGTAAATATAAATATTGCACATATGTAAGTATAAATATTGCATCTTAAGCGTGAAACTCTAAATAGTTTCCTTACTTCAAATCACAGTGTCACTTATTTAAGATCACAAAATTTCAATGCACTAGCACTATCGAAACTATCGACTATCGACAATATTTCCAAAATAATAGTTGTAACATCAATAGCTTTGCAGCTCAGCTTCACTGCACATTCGCATTTTATCGGATGTTCAAAAACATTGCCTTAACTTAAGTAATATTGAAGATATCAGCGTTACAGTAAACGACTATTTTCGAAAATTGACTATTTAAATTTTTAAGCAGTGCTGAAAATTCTGCAGGTTTTTAAAGATCATTTCCTAACTAGTCCTACTAATATTATAAATGTGAAAGTTCGTGGGTGAGTCAGTGTGTGAGTATGTGTGTTGATCTTTAACGCTAAAACGCCTAAATATTTTTAAATAAAATTTGGAACACAGATAGGCTACGACCTAAAATAATATGCAGGATATTTTTTTGAAGAGAAATTAGAATTAGTTAAATAATAACTTATGTAAATAAAATGTTTTAAACAATGTTGATGTGAAAGGGGTTTTAAATCTATTTATTTCGAAAATATTTTTAAGGGTGTTGCCAACTGTTTAAAAGTCGTATCCCATTTTTTGATAAGTTAAATAGAGCATTAAGATTTGGATGTCAATCGAAACAGGTATAAGATTTGTTTGTTTCAAAAACCTTTTTAAAGAGGGTTGTCACCTGTTTAAAAGTCGAATTAATTATAATAAATAAGTTAAATGAAATATTTCAAACTGATGTCAAGTCAAACAAAAAAATTTTAAAAAAGGCTTTATTTCGAAAAAGGGGTTGCCACCCGGTTCAAAGTTTAATTAAATTTAATCAGTTACTTTAATGAAATATTATAATATGGATGTCAAGCGAAAATATTTCGAAGAATGCTGTTCAAACGTTAAATTTAATTAAATAATATAATATGGATGACAAACGACGGATGTTTAAGAAAGCTTTATTACGACAGTTTTGCAGAGGGTGTCATCTGTTCAAAAAAAAAACAAAATTCATTTTAAATGAACATTTGCAAAATGGAAAATCTTTCGTTTTTACTGCAGAGTTTCAACCTTTCTCAAATTTCAATTTATTTATTCTGTTTAAGCTAAATGAAGTATACCAATGAGATATTTATATGAAATAAAATGTGTTGGTATGTACATGCATATATGCACATATGCTTTTATTCAAACACATTTTTTAAAGAATTGCCAAATATAAGCTGTTTTTTTAAATAAAATTTACGTATTCATTTCGGTGATATAATTTATTTTATTATTTTGAAATCATAACGTTAAATCGAAACTCACGTGGGTGGAGCTGCGGGCAAAATCTGGTTTTATATATAAACGATTTCAAAATAAAACCATTTTTGGGGGTCGGAAACGCGTTCCGATAGTGCCGAAAAAGCACAATTTTTTATGGAGATTTTTATGTTGCTCCATATTGCTCACAGTGTTTGTTATCTTTGATTGGACCATGCGGCTTTTAAAGCCCAGTTACAATATGTTTTCAAAACGTACACCTAATCCAAAATCGGCTGCATTTCAGATGCCCACTAACGGTTTGGAAATGTGCGGCTTCTCAAGTTTTGCGATTTTTGAGCTACACATGCCATAAATCTGAACGATATGTCTAAATTTTGTATATATCTTAAACATAGTTATGATTAACGTAGGTTGTCATATAAATATATGTTTTGAAAGATATCTGAATTTGAGAAATTTTCTCGAGGTTCTTCCATATAAATCTTTATATCTCGTAACAGAACGTTATGTAAAATACATATAAATACCTCTATAATAGCGGAAAGATCGCTCTTTCAAGTGAGACTAGCTTTGATTGTGTACGACAATTTAAAAAAAAAAATACACCTTGCTAAATACATGTAATATCAAAATAGTGCCAATTTCATATTACGATTTTAAGGAAGATTTTCTGAACTCTCTGAAATTGCAGGTTTTATCGAGAGTTTCGGCAAAGGATTTGTTTCCTGTCCAATAACTTTCCGATACCGCCCATCCCGGTCTTTTTGGTATAAGTACCGTGGCTCCCACGGGTACCGTGATCCCGCGGCCATCTCTATTACAAATCTTAAAGCTGAAACCACATTCTGCATTTCAAGGCAGAGAGATAGGTTTTCTATGACGAAAGCCAATCTCGAACACCAAAAAGTTTATATTTTCTTCCGCTTACTTACCTTTTAGCCTCATTGCCATCATCATTCCAACCGATTTTCTCAATAACGGTAGCCAATTTCATTTTAATAAATTCCGATAACATCAGGAAGCATTCTGAGTATTTCAAAATACGACGCCATTTCTCCAAATGGCGCACTGCCACTGTCATTGGACCCCAATTCGTTTCACTCGGCAAATATTGTATCATATTCATAGTGATCTCACACGGTAATAAATTGGCATGACAGAGAGTAAAGGAATCTGACAGTAAACCAATGCGGTCCTGAAAAACAAATTATCTTAATAATGACACACTTCTGAACCTCCTTTCACCGACACTCACCTCACTAGAAAATGTGTCGAGGTTGTTTGAAACCTCCTCAATTAGATTAGCCCAATTGTCGTCGTTATACAAGACACGGTAGTAACCCGATTGCATGGCATTAACCTTGATCCATTTTACATTCTCTGGCACATTGAAAGTGACTATAACGAATAAAGACATTGTGAAATTATTTTCCCAACGATTAGTTGTCGTTTGCACGCACCATCAATATTTTGCAACCATAGCGTTTCACTGACATTATTAATATCAGTTATGTAAGTTATTGGGAATATCCACTTCATCTGCGCGGGTTTCTTGCTTTTACTAGCTGAAGTTGGTGCCACAGTGCTCGGCGTTTCTGTGACATTCACTACTGTTTTGTTGTAATTGTTGCCGTCATAAGTCTCATCGTGTATGGCAAGAAATTCAGCCGGTTTGAAGGGTCTTTGTGATATGGATACACTGTTGCCTAGTTTGGTAACAGTTAGTAAGGGGAAGCCCGGTTGATGTGTCCATAATGTCATCATGTCCTGGAAAAAACAGAAAGTCAAACCAATATTCATAAATACCTATCATCGCTTGGCGCGCGATATGCCGAGTCAGAAAATTTCACAAGAAAAAAAAAATTGATTTTCCTCAAAACTTTTGAATAGTGTCCCAACTGAACTGGCCAAATATAAGCTTCTGCATAGTATTACTATTTACTATTAGCTGTATAGAGTAGGCTCCATTGAGGCAGTTACCCTGTAAATTGTTTTCTGTTTCACCTCAGGCCTGCTAGCTATTGCATGTGACGGATACCAAGTATTGCACGCCAAGCGATTATACGCAATGTCAAAATAAAATTCTAAGCACTTACTTTGATATTTTTAGAACCATTCGCCTTCTTTGTGCAAATTGTCCAAAGATCTGTGGGTTCGGCAGTTTTAAAACGGTTGATTTTAAGAAAAGCACCAAGGCAACCGCGAAAACGGTCTTCTCCGATGGCGGTGTGTAACATTGAAAATATGGCAGCGGTCTTTGTAATGAAGAGTTTCTTATTTGCCTGAAGTTATTTTTACCTTATGTCTTACCTTTTGTATAAAGAACTCCTCATTATTCCCATCATGCTTTGTGCCATTCATAATGCTATCCCATCCCTGTATGGCATCGATGTCCAAAGCAGCAGTGGCCATCTTCAGCAAGTACATTTCCTTCAATGGCCAGTTGGTTTGCTGCGGCGAAAGTGAATGTATGCCAAGATATTTTATAAGTCCCTCCCACAGCCAGACATCCTTCAAGACCTTCCTCGATGTTATGCCACCAAAGAACTGACGCACCATGGCCTCGGCTACCTGCAATGCGCTCTTCTGATACTCCTCCGTCGTAATGGAATCTGGATCGGTGAGAAAGGCGGTCTTCAGCGTGACCAAGCCCAACGAAGAGATAATGTTGCGATCCAGTGAGGGAAGCGCTACGAAGTCTACCTTCGTTAGCGGGTATAAAATATCCAGCCAAGTCTGTAGATGTTCCAACACGTCACGTGCGGTATGAAGTATAAAAGATGAGCGTGGCAGTAGATCACGTGGCGCATAGAAGGTATAGGAGGGCGCGCGCTTGATAAGCGAACCCGTCGACTGGCTAAGTGATGTGAAATTCTTGCCATTCGTTTCAACAGTGGGCGCAATTGTCGTTATGGTGGCATTTTTCAACAGATTGATATTCAACGAATGGGTGAGCGCGGTGATATTGCGTACAGGTGGTTTCTTTTCCTTCAACTGGGTGTAGTTGTTTAGTTGCGCAGACTTTTTCATGCCAGTACCAGGCGGCGCGGGTGTGGTGGGCAAGTAAGCTGGCGAAGGTTGCAATGATTCACGCTGGAAGTCACTCACCACCCAAGCGACTGCATCGGCAGGAAGAGGTGGCGTCTCAATAAAATCGTCACGTAGCTGAGTAGGAGAGATTTTCACGCGGTTAGATAGAAGCATATGAAAAGAATGAGAATAAAGGAAATTGTGAACACAAGGAAAGCGCACTTACCAAGCCTGTGCCCATGTAGAAGCCCACATCCTCTGTGGTGTGCACAATTGAATTGGAAAGACCAATGTGGAAGCGATCACGGAAAACGGAAATGCGAAAAGGCGCGCGTATTTGCGGTTCATCGAAGCAGGGGAAGGCGCGGCGCGCACCATTCGGTCGAAAGACTGTGGCTGCTAGTAAACTGCGAGTCGCAGAGAAACAGGGAACATTTTATGTACTTACATAGGTATGTACTGTATGTAAATGTTTTACTCCCCAAACACTTACCGCTCAAGTCCATTCGAACTTTCATATTGATCCACATAAAAGCCTTCTGGCTCCGGATTCAATTT
>JAPVRG010242319.1:720-11740 GCA_029783565.1 Rhagoletis cerasi
CGCTTACACATATGTTAGTGTTTGGCCGAACTTCTCCTCCGATTTGTGGCGTGCGCCTTGATGTTGTCACACAAAGGGGAGGGACCTACAGTTTTACGCCGACTCCGAACGGCGATTGTATTTTTATGAGAAGCTTTTTCATGGAAAAGTACCCTCGGTGGTTTGCCATTGCCTGCCGAGGGCGACCGCTGTTAAGAAAAAACCTTTTTTCTAAAATTTTTTTTTGCGATGTTGCTTTGGCCAGGGCTTGAACCCAGGCCTGCGGAGCGGAGCGCGCACTGCTTACCACTACACCACAGCGGCTTTATCTTAAATGCCAAGTTCAATAATACACCAAGGATTTCATCATTTTTCCTAGTCTTTTCAGAGTTGAGGACTTTTATACGATCTCATACATATACAATTAATTTATGGAGAGTATAAGTACCTTGCGGCAACATGCGATGAAAGGTGATTAGATACACATACTCTAAACACTCTAAACTAAGAGCAAAACAAATTTCAGCTACGTCCCTTTCGTTAATCTTCCATAGAATGAACGCTTAACACCGGCAGATCCCTATTTAAGCCCAGTATGCAGCTCTCAAGAAAAGCAAAAACTCCATATAAAATGACGTACAAGAAATGGCTAAGAAATTTTCCTGTGTAAAATGTTCTTGAGGCAGTACGCAGTTCTTTAGAAATTTGCTACGCTTTCTACTACGGTTTTCTAACGTTTTTTGTGAAAAAATAGCACAAGGCAACCCATGCTTGGAACAGAAATATATGCCCGTTCCATTATTTTTTGAGGAAAGAGTGACACAACAGGCTGGTGAAGTATCAGATGTCAAAATTCCTTGGACACACACGCGAAATAATGGCAATTTTTTCTTGACCATTTTCTTAAGAGCTACATACTGGCCTTTAAGCTGCTGCAATAGAAGTAATCATGATTCAATTTCACTGAAATACATATATATGTATGTATGCTATGTAGTTATTTTGCTTAGGAATGAGGAAATATGAAAACTGGCATAGATTAGCCAACTGTCACGTCCGCTTCACTAGGGGGCAGATATGGTAGATATTATTCGATTTTTATAAAGCTTGGTTTTTATATTGGTTTTTGTGTTGCAAGTGGGTGTGGCAGTACGCCGATTTGACCATATTTCAGATTTAAGTTTTTCTAGTTAAAAAAAAATATACAAACCGAATTGATTAAAATCGGATAACATCTACCATTTCCGTTGGCTCACCTATGCGATTTTTCATATTTCACATACATATACACACATAAGAATAATGTTTCAGAAAAATTGGAGCACCCCTGCAAACCATGCTTTCAGAGTTTTCTGGATAGTAGAGAAACCTTAAAGAATTTGTAAAGAAACCAATATTTCCTTTCCGATTTTTTGCCGAATTTTCTAAAATGAAAATTACTGTGCACACTTCGATTTGCATACGAAATTTCGGAAGAAAATCGCTGCGATGTGAGGAACTTTTACGGATTTTTTCAGAATTTTTTTTAGATTTCTTTTAAAAAATCGTACAGAAATTTCTTTACGAGTTTGTGTCAACCGCTTCATACGATTTTCTTTAAAGATTCGTATAAAATTCGGAACAAATATTCGATATTCCTTAAGATTTCGTAAAGATTTCCGGAACTTTGGTTTTCAGGGACGTTTAGTACTTTTTATCGCAGCTTATATGAGTATTTTTCATAGTGCGTCATAGAACTGAAAGGTTCTTTTTTCATCAAAAACTTTTCGAGCATTTCAAATAGATGGAAATATACATATGTACATAACTTTTGGATTATTAGTTTTGTATTCCATGCTTTTCAAGGGCCTTCAAAAGTTTCGTTTCAACTGAACTATTGAAGCTTTAGTTTTTATTCATATCTTAAATGATGCCCTTCCCAATTATTTTCAATATGTACCTTGTTTTGTCAATAAGTCAACAAATATTTTTGGCTATTAAGATTTTGCATAAAATACTTTACATTCAATAGCTTTCAGTGCATTTTACGAGTGTAACCAATATAAAAGAAGATAAAAACAGCAATAAAGTTTCAAATAGCCCGAGGCAGACGGTTATGACGCCTTAACCAGTCCAAGTAGGGTAGCAATAACGGCGGCTCATCTCCAAGCTGAAGTGAAGAGCCAGCCATTGCTCAAAATAGATATGTATGTGCGTGATATAGCGAATAAAAGTAATTAAAGAAAGTAAAAGAAACAAAAAAGCCTTAAAAGAAAAAAAGCATATATTTAAAGAATTACGGCATTCATAGCTGAATTCACATAGCTTACATGCAACCTTAATAACTCAGCAACTCTGTATGCATGTATACTTATGAGCATGGATGACATTCACATATACATATGTTACATACACATTAGGGTGGTCCTTAAAAAATCAAAACAACTATTTTTCAGTCTCACTCCCTCAATCGGTAATTACCCAATGAAGACCCAAAAATGAAAATAATTTTTGAAGTGAAACTTCTTTGCGCTCGTTGGGCTGTAATTCCAATATCGAATGAAACGAAAAAGCGGCAGAATCGTTGTGCTCTAAATCCCAACAAAAGTGGTCGATTGAAATGCAAATTGAGGTTGAGGCCAAGATTGGGATTAAGACTAAGATTAAGATTGAGACCAAGATTAAAATTAAGATAAAGATTGTATTAAGATTAAGATTAAGATTAGAGGGAAGATTCAGGTTAAGACCAAGACTAAAGTTAAAGGGAAGGTTAAGACCAAGACTAAAGTTAAAGGGAAGGTTAAGATTAAGATTGGAATTGGGATTGAGATTAGAGATTAAGTATTAAGATAATTGCTCATTATAATGCAAAAAAATACTCGAATAATATGGTGAGCTATACAGTTAATAGGAAGAAGTTTCACTTCAGTTGAGCGTGGGATCCATACACAACCTTTTTTTTCATCTAATACCCAAAATCGATACTACTACAGTTGCATATAAATTAAATTTACATATAAATTTTGGCCCCGATTGTAGACGTAGGGCAATCTGTACTTTAATCCCTATGCGATACGCCAAACCTTATATCTTCGACTAAAGCAGTATCGATTTTGGGTATCAAATGAAAAAAAAGGTTTTAATTCTCCATGGAGGAGTTTGAACTTTGCCCCCTGTGGGACACGCCCGAGCCGTCTCCAATCGGGACCAAAATTTATATTTGATATGTATCTTCGATACTATTTACTTTAATCGACGTAGGGGTTGGGGTTAAGGAAATCTGATGTAAAAATTTTCCTCCTACATTTAAGGGCCACCCCAATGTTAATACGTAGTACATACAATTTACATACATACATTTTTACGTGCGTGTGAAATTTGATTTAGTAATCGCATTCAACCGACGTTGCTTGTGCGTAATTTTCTATGCCGCTGCCAGCGAATGGGTGAATGAAATCATGTTAGAATCGTAAATCTTGAGAGAGGGAAGTCACGGAAGACGTAAATATACATATAGTAATGATTGACAGCCTAAATAGGCAATGCACATGCGCGTGCGCATTTGCACGTTGACAGCCGGCAGCTGGAGCCTATTAAGACGAGCCGAATTTGGGTGGATGAACAATAAAGCGAAATGCTTACCGTTAAGTTTCGATAAAACTTTGAGTTTCTGCATAGGTTTTATGAGGTTACGTTAAGCAGCGTTTTAATATTGCCCTGCGGTTCATCTGCCAGTTTCAATGCGCTATAAATGGAGGCAAACTTTTTTCGTAGTACTGATTTCCATTTTATATTTTGTGCTTTTGTAATGTTTTTCACGGCACACAGTGGTACAGATAACATATCTAGCTGGACAAAATACTAAAAAGGAAAGTCTTCAAATAGCTACTAGAACCGAATATAATTTCTTAGGAATGTCTAGTAAGGCGGCCCCTTCACTCGAGGATTTGCATTGAATGCCCAGTTTTTGCATTTTACACCTGTAAACGCCACAGCTCTGAGTGGGCCAGAGCTTTCTTCAATTTCCAGAGTTCACTGCAGACATATCTAGCATGCTAGATTTTTTTAATCAAATTTTTTTTTTTAAATAGCAGTGTAAGTTATAGAAAAATTTGTGCCTTTTGACATACTGTTATTACCAAACATATAAACTACAGACACAAAAAAAAATTATAACCAAATTCTGTTTATTATTTGAGTGCAAAAAATAACCTTATTTTCTCCCTTGTTTTTAAACAAATCTTTTTTAAATATTATTCACAGTAATCTGTTCCGCTTAGAATTCATCGCACTGACTGGTTTTCGATCTATGAATTTCAGAATACTTATTACTGACTATAAAAACCCCTTAACGCTTTGTTCTATTTCAATCGACAGCTTTTTAAATTCGATAGTCGCCATATTGCACCTATCATTTAAGTTTTGAAACAGGTTTCGTAATCAGCGATCACAGAAACTCCTAAATACTATGTTTCTTTAAAATCCACTAACTTTTTTCATTTTATGTCCGCCATATTGGATCCGCTATTTTGAGTTTTTGAAACCTGACTGCAGATTTGTAATCAGGCACCTCATAAACCAGTAGATACGAAGTGGTGTATAAATCCATAAAAGTGAATTTGTACAGATGGTTTTGTCCGGCTAGATTCTCGATTCATACCACTGTGCGGCACCTAAAGTTTGGTCTTTTACACACTTTGTCATTCATATCAGTTCAACGTTGCTACACATCTGACGAAATAGGCCTATTTTTTGAGTGTGATATCAACGATGATGAAATTTCCTTTGGCACTACTTCAACGCATCAATTCAAATACGCTAAGTGTACACAAATATTTAACACTTAATTAAGTAGCTGATTTTTGTTGCCGACAAATTTATTTTTATTGATTTTTATGATTAGAGCTTAACCTCAGCGGTTTGGCGCGAATTCACACTTTCGATTTCAGTTGAAGAATTTTCGTTTTTTCTTTTTTGAGGTGCCGACACATTTCGTAAATACACTCGAAGACTTTAAGATATTAGCAAATTGTTAGCAATTGTTAGATTTCCGTTTGTATACAATAAATCAGTACTCTTTTTCCAGCAATTAACACTTTCACTTTGTTTTGAAAACAAAAAAAAAATGAAATCATATAAGCCTGATTTTTTACCAACCAGTAAATACAGCACAGTACAACAAACAACAACCACTGATTCTTGTAAGATTTTTTCGTTGAATAAAAATCTGACCTTGAAATTATCCCATTGGCTGCAGTTTTGGTTTTAATGTGCTGAAAAAGCATTTCAAACGTTTTTAAAACCCATTTAGTAGAATAGCGTGGCCGAAGGGTTTTTATTGAATAAGATATTAACAAAGCTTAAGCATTATTAGCTATTTAGCCCCCTGAAGTTTAAAATGAAGTTGCGCACAAACAAAACAAAATAACAGATTTTTAAAATCAATAAAATGCGGTCTCAACTAATCCATATCAATTTCCGTTATTAGTTGTCACTTAAATAGGCACATTATTTTTCTTCAAGAACCGGGCTTATATATTTGCTTGTAGGCATCGGAGAAGCTTCAATTTAGAATAATTTGTAAGTATGATGGAATATAAAGAAAAGTGACAAAAACGAAGAAACTTCCTTGGAAACTATGTTTTTTATGAGGATTTTTATTGAACAATACACAATAAATAAGAGTTACATCCTAGAAAAGTTAATAAAATTATACTTTGCATCTTTCTAAGCATTTAAAGGATATTTGCAGGAACGGGTCAAGCACTCGCAATTTCAACGGCAGAAAATTAAAAAAGTGAGGAATTAGCGGATCCAATACTTTGCAGGCGATACTGTGGGAATAAAATTAAAAGAAGTGCGGCCGAAGCATACAGCTTGGTATGAAAACACCATGAAATGGAACCAAAACTCAAAAGCTACGTGGAAATGACAAATAATGACTGGACTGAAAGTTAAAGTTGCATTTACAAGGGGCGATATTTTGACAGGGGCAATTTTTTACTATCTACTTTGAGGCAAGCGATTTTTCCGCCTTTGTTGAATCACCATTTGCACGAGCGATTTTTGTTGAGCAATGTTAAATTGCCTGGAAAGTCGCCTCATGTTCCAAAAACGGACACCAATGAATGCACAACGTTACGAATCACATCAGAAATTTTGTACGCTTTACATGTCGTGGAAGGACGACTTGCAACTGTTGGATTTCTCCGGTGTAAAACTTTAGTTTTGATGGCTTCAGGGGATTTAATAACACTGTCCAACACTGGTTACTCAAGACGAACAAACGCTATGTATTATTCAAAAAGGATGTCTCTCTGACTAACTTTGACGAAGACAGCACTAGTCCAGTTTAAATAGTTAAGTTTTTTCTTTTAGTCACGTATTTTTAAAATTGTTTCCTTATGAAATTTTACCCTCCACTAATTGAGCCCGCAATCCGCCTACGGGTTACTTCCTTAAGTTTAGTGTTATACTTTTTTGGATAGCGCAAAAGACATACTAGTTTTTAAAATAATTTGCAGAATAGTTTCCAATCACAAAAACTTTTGTTTTAATGATGTGAAGCAGGAAACACTTAGAGGAAAATCGCAGGGCTTGGTAAAAATTTTATTGATTGCTTTAAATAAAACAGGAAAAAATCTGAACCATGAACTAACATTTAAAAAAAGTGGACGTACAAGCAAAAAAAAATATTTTTATAAATAGTCTTTAAAATCGAATATCTCGAAAGCAGTTAAGTTTTGGACATCATGTCACATAGCCAACCAAATTAATTAGAAATGACCTTAGTAACAATGCCCTTAAGTATCTATGACGACCTTCCCGGCAACCCTGTATATGAAAAATTAGAGCAAGCCCAACTACATAGAAGAAAACATTTTTACAATAGGAAGTTTTGCTGAACGTAAACGACTCAAATTGCCATATTTTTTTATCTTTAAGAGTGGCTAGAGGTGCGTACTACCACTCCGTCAAAGTAAACTCTCAAAAAAATTATAGAGAACGATTTTATTGTAAACAGCCGTCGCCGCTAGGCTGGCTGGTGTATTTTTCCTTTGACAAAGCTTCTCATAAAAAATCCATTTGCTTTTCGGAAGCAGCCTAAAACTGCAGGTCTCTCCATTTGTGTTACAACATCAAGACGTACACCACAAATTGGGGGAGAAGCCCGGCCAAACTCTTGAAAAAGTGTTAGAGCCAAATACTTTTTTTATACATATGTTTTCATTTTGAGATATCAATTAACTTAACTTTTTCTATTTTTAAATCGATACCAATCTGTGCAAAATTCTATCGATCTAACGTCCAATATTTAGTTGTAGGGTTCAATAGCAAATATGTATGTATGCTAGGGTGGTCCTTAAATGTAGGAAGACAATTTTATATCAGATTTCCTAAACTTCAACCCCTACGTAGCTACTACTATAGTCGAAGATATCGCATATAAATCTTGGTCGCGATTGGAGACGGTTAAGGCTTGTCGCACAGGCGTGGAAATTCAGGTTACCCTATGAAGACTCAAAAAAATAAAATAAATTTTCTTTTTCATCTAGTATCCAAAATCGATACTACTATAGTCGAGGATATAAATTTTGGACCCGACTGAAGATTGTTAAGGTAATCTGAATTTTGACTACTGTGCGGCATGTCTTGTCCGTCTCCAATCGGGACCAAAATTTATATGTGATATCTTTGACCGCGGTATTACTGATGGAGAGGTTGAGACTAAAAAAAATCGTTCATTTGACCACCGTAATGCATGCGTATGCATAGAATCTTACTTTACTATTCACGGCTCCCTTTTTATCTGAAAATGCACTTATATTTTATTAATCAGTTACCAATCAACCGAAATAGCTGCCAAAGTATGAATACGTAGAATGTAAGCCCATAACAGTTGCATTGTACCTATTTTTTTTTTGTAATAAAAACTGTTACAATATTTACATCAACAACTGAAAATTAATGCATGTACTTATGTCTCTACAATTTCTTTCTCCACACTCACAGACCCTCAATGCCCTCACTCAAGCACTATAAAGGGAAATTACGGCGAGATTTCTTTGGCGACATCGCTGGACTCATTGGTGTGTAAGTGTTAAGAAAAGAGTAAATATCATGGAGATTATAAATCAACTGTAAACATTTTTGATATGCACACACACACGCTAATACTAAACGTACCCTGCAGTAATTCGGACTCACCCTAGGTTAGCCTTCAGATAGTCCCTATTGTTACCAGCACTGGTCCCTCATAATTCCCCTGCCAATGGTTTCAACTGCCATTTTTGACATTGGCATGTCATTGGAAAAGGACCGGTTCACTCAACAGTGACCGTAAGATAGTCCTTGGCTAGTCAATGTTTGGAGATTTTTTTCGTTGGAATACGATTGCGTTCTGCACTTCGCAGATGCTTTTTCATATTTCTAAAACACAAAAAACCTTTTATTTTATCATTTTATAATATGTTACTTCGGGCGGCTAATGAACCTGGGCCCTGCTGAAAGCTAACAAATAGTGGCAGGCATCTCTGCGCACTCAGCTACAGCCACTACATGAAAATCTGTATTCAAATGTTCACTTTGAATCAAGGCCAAACCAAGCCATTGAAGTATTTACAGAGTGGTGTTGTCTACAAATTTGTATCGAAATAGAGTGTCACTGCCAAACTATACTTTTTAACTATCTTTAGACCGTTTCCTTGGAGACTGGTCGGAAGTTAACATTTTCGATGCAAACAAGTGTCAAATTCTAACCGGTAAAATTTTAAGCGGTGAAGTACTGGTCCTTTTCGGAAAATTGGCCGCATTATTACTGCAGGGTATGTACATATGTATCTACAAAAATTCATTAGCGAATGAAATGAAGAGTAATGTAAATGTAATGCAATAAATTTGTATTTCCCTAGACATGGCAAAAACTGGGCGCTGTTCCGACAAGAGGTACAACAAATATTACTACAACCGCAGACAGCAAAACAGTATGTGCCACCGCTAAATGAAATAGCCAGCGAATTTATGCAAAGGTGCAGTTTTTCCCACAAACAAATAGACACAAATATACATATATACATTAGGGCGAGTTATTTTTTTTTTGACATCCTTACTAGCAGATTCGGATTTCACATAGAATTCTAAGAAAAAAAGCCCATTAGAGCGCTCTAAAGTAAATTTCGAGCCCCACAAATTTTAAAGGAAGCTATCTTTTATTAATATGAAGTAAATTTGAAGATAAATATTTACTAGAGTATTATGAATGCTATTTTTTTAATACAAACTAGCACTTAAGAATTTTTTGATACGAAGAATTAATTTTTGATAGTTATTTTTTATTTAAAGAACCGCAAGATTGCGCTACAAAGCAAATTATATGAATTTTTTCTGTCTTCTGCGCATTAAGCGTAAGCCAAGGAAAAACAGTATTGTATGAAATAAATTAAAATTTAATAATAATAAATTTGAAAACGATAAAACTAGTAAACTTTATCTATGTATGTCGGATCCGATAATAAGTTTTGAGTATAAGAAAATACTTTGATAAAGTGACGCGCATTGGTGGCATCATAAAACGCTTGTTGCAAATTGTGCATAGTGGCAAATAGTAGTTGTAAAGAATATTGTAAAATTTAATTGCTTTTGTTTCTTTTTGCAAGATTTAGTTTGATTTACATATACAAAAAATTCATACAGCCACCTTTCCCATAAAATATTAAAAAAAAACTACACATAATTTGCTTTGTAGCGCCATTTTGCGGTTCTTCTTACCAAAAACCCCCCAGACCAATTTTTTCTAAAAACTAAATAGCATTCAAAACACTTTATCAATTATTTATCTACACATTTACCTAGCATTAATTAAAGATAGATTCTTTTAAAATTTAAGGGGCTCGAAATTTACTTTAGAGCTTATTTTTCGAATCTTATGAAGATTCCGAATCTGCTAAGAAGGATGTCGAAAAAGTCGTTAGATGCATACATATTAACGCGCCCTAATATACATTTATACATGCATACACACATATTAAATATTTTCGCACAATTTTTGTTAAATTTGAGTTAAATGAAATGCCAAAACAGAAGAAGCAAAAGGAGTATACAATTTGATTTGAATGTTGTACGCATATCATCTTAAGTAATAATGATGATGTGGCTAATGTTTTTGCGTAATTTATAAATTACAGAGTACACGAAATGCGCAATGAAAGTGATGAGCTGCCCGCAAATTTTCTGCACGAACTACACAAGTGGGCGTTGGAATGTGAGTATACGTAACTGAAAATGCAAAATACATGTCAAATGACTGACAGGACATTGTGTGAACGCAAGTGTATGTATGTGTATATGTATTCCTGGAGGGAAAACCCGAATTGGTGAATCAAATTTGTAGTTCAGTACTAATTCTTTATCGCCAACAAAGAACCAGTAACTAGATCCCCACCAGTCACAAAGCAGCGAAATGTGGTACTCTTACAAAACTATTTTATTTTACTTTTTAAAACTATATATCGCTAGCTAAGAGTGAAAAGTTGCTAAGTACTCTTTTTCTAAAAAATTATATGTGACCCGGCCTATGACTCAAAAAAAATGTTTCCACTTTTTTTTTGGTTTCGATAGTTTTTGAGACGCTGTTTCACGTGGTGAAAACTAGAAAGTCCTAACATGCTTAGAAGTGTACTAAAAATGTAGAGAAAGAAGAAAGAAGAGCACAAATGAAAGAACACCAGAATTTTATTGAAAATCCAGAATCAAGATTTGCATTGTGTTATGAATCCACCATCAATAGAACTGCTTCACTTAAATACCGAACACTGGCAAGAGCTATTTCGTTACCTTCCGTTATTTCGTTTACTGTCATTAAAATTTTTGTTCTCAATGTTCTCAAATATTTATGTAAACTCACCACACTTTGCGTTTCTCCTTCGTACGAGCTCAATTGCTTATTTTAAAAGTCGTTGAATGTCATTGGTGTCGCAACAAGTTTAGAAGGAGGACGTGAACTGCGGTGAGTATTCCAGAAAAATTGTGCCTAATATTTAACCTTGTACTAATTTATGTAGTT
>JAPVRG010242324.1:0-10862 GCA_029783565.1 Rhagoletis cerasi
TCGAAATACATAAGCGTTCATTTAAATTAAGTACCGCATCTTGATGGTATTTTACCCCGCATATTTCTCAAAAAGTTCAGTTTCCTTTTTCAAATTAGAAAATCGGTGTGCAACTAATTGGCCTGTAATGAATTTTATTTTTTTATTTGAATATATCAATAGATATCTGTCATTAGCTTACCAAGAGGCTGCATTCTAACGCCACCGACTTTGGGGTGAAAAAATACGCAAGCTTTGCAATATGCTGCATTTTCTATTTTTGAATATGCAAGCCATTGCCATCTACATACATAACCAGTTATACTGAAATCTGAGATTTTGGGGAACACTGGAAGGAAACATATAATTTACAGGTGCTTAAAGCACTCCAAAGAATCTTGCCCTGATTTCATTAATATTGTAATATTATTTTTTTGTTGCAATTGGCTTTTGTTCCACTGACGGTTTATGAGCTGAAGTGTTGGGAGGAGGTATCGCAAATTGGAACACACTCTCTCTCTAAAGTAGCTGCAGCCGTTGCCGACGCGAAATCAGATTTTCCTGTAAATCCTATAAATCCTATAAAACCTGCAAACCCTGAAGTACCTGGAACAGGCTTATAATTTGCACCTAAACTTTCATATAAGTTCTCTGCTACTGTGCCCAGCTTTAAGAAATTCAGCACGCATATTTCACAGATATTAGAGCATTACGTAGTGAAATGTAGCTCATTTAGGATAATAATTTTTTTTGTATATAAAATATGTTAAAAAAGCATCTAAATTTGCGCACCGCGATGCATGGATTGATTTTCGTTTCAATATTTTCATAAAATAGGTTTAAAGAGCTCTATAAAGTGGCATTTTCATACATTTTTCAATTTATAAAGCTTTTTTAAAGCTATTTTATTTTTTATGAATAAGGGGGTTAGCCTTTTAACGAAATATGTAAGCTTGTTTAAAATAATTGTTGATGTTTCCTTATGCTTGTGGCGGAAAATGAAAAGGTAATAGCAGCCTGAGTGTATAGTGGAAATCAAATGCTTGATCGCATTACAAACCTAATAGCTCAGCTAAAACTGAACCGATTTTGTTCCGGTTTTTTTTGGAAAATATTTCTTGAACCTCCCTCTCCAACGTGCGCTACTTTTAAATAAAAGTTTTTTTATAGGGGCGTGACAATAAGCAAACAACCCTCAGAAATAGACGAATTGTATCTTCTAACACCAATATATTTAAAACTACTGCATCAGTTTGAAAAGCAAAACATTTCTTTAATAAACTGCATAAGTTTTTACTTTGTTCTGTTTAATATTGATACGAAAACATTTAATACATACATTTTATTGAGGATCAGTGTTGCCACGAACAAACTTTTTTTCCTACCAAAATGTCCTACCAAAACCAACCAAAACCTACCAAATTTGGTTAGGAGTTTTATTTTTTTTAATATCAAGCTTATTAAAAATGTAGATAACAGAACATTTAGGTAAAATAAAACACAGCTAGCACAATAAAACTAAATTAACTCCGTATAAATATTCATTTTACTGTACAGGCTTATACAAATGTATGTGTCTTTACACTCTTTACTCGCACAGTCTTTATAAAAAAAAAAATTCACAGACTAATATTTATGTGACTGGTTAAAACAAGCAAACGCAATCCCGTTGTACTCACTTTCCTTTAAAATCTTTTTTGTTGACGAAATATAAACGACGAACATATCCGCTCAGCCGCGACAGAGCTGTGCGGAAGCGAAATAATGTTAAAAATGAAATTGCAAGGCTCAGCAAAACTATATTGATTAAGACCATTTTTAATTCAATTTACCTTTTACCAAAATGTTTCCAGGTGCATATCAACAGATAGATTTAAGTCTCTAAACCTCAACAAGTTCCCTTGTCTTGTAATATGACCGGTGTGCGCTTTGAAGAACGAGAGGAATGATCTCTAAATCCCCTGTTGATAGGACATTTGACGGTGTAATAATTTGCAGGATCTTTATGTCCTCGCGGTTGAAATCAAATCTAACTTTAAGTTTCTCTAAAAATTCAATACAGAACAAAAGCGCCTTCATTTTCACCTCAGTTATCTCATCAGAACACAAATTACCTTTCATAAATGGCCCTGCCTTGGTTTCAATGAAAATGTCAGTAACTGATTTGTGATTGCATTTGTCTTTGAAATTGAAGTCAATATCATTCTTATACAATTCGTTTTTAATAAAGTCGCTCTGAATTAAAAGGTTGCTAAAATGTTTGGAGATAGGTACATACATATTTTCTTTTTTCGAAAATAACTATTATTGTCGCGGAACCTACCAAAATCCAATCTAGCCTACCAACCTACCAAATGGAAAAAAAACCAACCAGTTTTGGTAGGAAAAGCTCATGTTTGGCAACACTGGTGAGGATGGTTACTAGCTTCGCCTTTCAGCGTGAGCAGAAGCACACAGAAAAGAGAAATGTACCTAAATGTTTATTTCCATATGTACCCTGCAAAAAATGCGATGAGTCCGGGATGTGTCCGGGATGAGTCGCAAAGGAACATGCGACTAATGCCACTTTGCATCCCTTTGTATGGACTGAACTGTTCCCTTTTGTTCGAGCATGTCCTATGAAGAGACCAATTGTTCCCTTTTATACCCGAATGGGTATAAAAAGCGACTAGTCACTTTTAAAAAATAAAAATTTCGCCAGCTGCGATTTGAACCAGGGTGCTCTAGATTGCTAAGCGTATACTCTCTCTACATGCCAACGCCGCACATGAAATTTCATTGACTAAGCGCCTACATATCATTAACACCCGTTAGATATCGTCGCCTGGGTAAGCGTTTGTTGTATGTTATTCCCGTTTCCCATGCGCTTACGACAATGTTTTACCCAGGCAACGAGATGAGTTGTGGACTAACTCATCTCCAATTATACCCGTAAGGGATGAGTCGAGACTAATTGATCTACAATAATACCCGTTTGAGACTACTTGTGACTAATTGATGCCCAATTATACCCGATTGAGACTAATCCGGGAATACTGTCTTTAGAGATTAGTCGCACAATTTTTTGCAGGGTACGTATGGATACATACATATATATATGTGCATATGCATGCGCAACAGCCTAACAATGATGTGCGCAACGTGCTTGCTGGAAGTGAAATGTGTTTAATTACAACATGCTCGCACACAATCCCATGCTAAGCAGTTTGCAAAATTTTATATATTTTCATCAATTACTGAATTTAAAATAGTATGATGAAAGTTTAAACATAGAACAAATAAAAAATTAAAAAAGGTGATCTACTAAAAATGATCTACTTTACCGTAAAAACTATAAATTTGCAAGATGTTTACGCCACCACCCTGCATCTGAGCTGTGTTTATTGAGTAGAGAATTTCACTTGCAGATGTCGCTGTGATTTATGCGGGAACAGTTACTCGTTACTCGAATTCCCGTTTACCGAGTCCTGTTCAGTGTTGCCGCGAGCTTGAAAAAAAGTATCAGTTGCCAATCAGAAAAAGTATCAAAAAGTATCAAAAGCAAACACAACCGTTGTTTTAAATTTTTATTTGAAAATCAAATAACTAATAAATTTTATAATTAAATTCAGAGTTATAAAAACTATAACTGGAGGCAAAAATAATAGAAACGATTTATTTTGACCAGTTTAGGCTATATTTCTTTTGTTAATCTAAGGTTTAATATTTTTTTTATAAAAGTTTAGCAAATTATATAACAAGCCCTGTGTATATAAATTCGCATATCAAACTTTGTACAAAAGTAATAAAAATTCAACAAATTTTATTAACTTCCCCAACAATTAAAACTTTCTATTTAAAAATTTTAGAAAAATTTTAGGTATGCAGCTTTGTAGCCCATTAAATTTTATTAGGAGCAAATTTCAATCGGCTAAGAATTCACGTTTATTCTTAATGGTTGATATGTCGGATTTGCTTCCATATATCGAATAAACACAATTTATTTTTACATGGAAGAAACCCGCAACACCTTCAGCAAAAAAAATCAAAAAATCAACGGTAAATTTAAGCCATTTGAAACTTGCACAAACTAAAATTGAATGGGCTATAAAACTGTTTACTCAAATATATTTTAATTTGCATTTTTTTAGTATTTTACAAAGTTTTTCATTTCTATCAGCGAAAAGTATCAAAATGGGGCATTTGTGACCAAAAAAGTATCAAAGTATCAAATCACAAAATTTAGAAAAAAAAAACGTATCAAAAATGATACAATTGTATCAAAACGGCAACGCTGCTTACCACAATACAGCTCTCCGGACAGCTACAGCTTGCCCCTTTGTGTAACCTGAACATCAGCTTCACCAAAAAGGAACAGATGCTGGCTGGCACTTGTTTGAATCGGGGCCTCCACCTAGGCGCGACAGAAGGCATCTCTACGAGGCGAAAGTCGAGGTATAAAGCTATTTACGTCTAGCACTGGATCCGGCATGGATAGACAGGCAACAAGACGACATTCACCTGGACACCGTCACCATCGACACCAACTCCCGTCCTGTGAATGTCGTCATCGGAGTTCAGTCCCCGCCAACTGCCGCAGCAGATCTTCAGCTGCCAAGATGGACCTGTTCCCCACGACCCAACTCAACTAATTCCCCTCTATATTTGGTCCTACCCTTCGAAACAGCACATTTCCCTGGCCTACGCTTAGTTGAGCTTGACGACAACGATTTGTTTACTAAACGACTCTAGGCAGGGTTAAGTAGCCACTACAACAACAACAACAGTATTCGCCGACGAAGTATTTATCCGTGGAAAGACGTTATGGTAGGAGCACAGCAGACAGATTAACAGATGGAGTTGGAGAATCGCTACCGAAAAGCCAATGAGACTCTACAGGAATACACTTCCTAGATTGAGGGTTCGGCTCATTTGGCACTTGGAGACGCATCTGGCGAATACCTCAAAAGGGTTAGAATCCAGAGATTCATAAACGAAATACGAGCCACTCAACTTATGCAAATCCAATGCCAACATTTGCTGAAACAGCGCTCCTAAGTAGATCGGCCTACAATCCCCATCGCAGTTGAAGTGGAACCACCGGACGTGATGAACGAGATTCAGAAAAAAGTCGTTTGCGGGGAAGAATAGTCCTGGTACCACCGCGAAAAAGGATGTTGGAAAATGATTTAGTTGCGGAGACCCAAGCCATTTTGCACGAGATTTTAAGACGGGTTCCAACAGGCACAAAAATTCAACAGGACGCAAACGCAAAGCTTATGAAGATGAACCAAACTTCAGTCAGTCGTTAAACTAAAATGTACCAGCAGGAAGGGACGTCCGCTGGCTCCCGTAGTTAAAGGTCCCATAATCTCCGTCTCACAAATTGGCAGCAAAGCGAGAAACCTGGAGCGTCACAATCCATATTCGTCCCGTTTCGGCAACTTGGTATGCGAGACCATTACCTAGAGCCAACTTGCAGACTGCAACTGGTGAGCACACCCAAGTGTTAGGAGAAGTACCATGCGAGGGCATGATCGGGATTGTGAATGAGATAAATTAGGCATTTCGCTCAGAACATAATTTTTTGATAAAGAATACCATTATCTTTTTCTAACAATAATTTACCAAATAATTACTTGCAGCGTGTTCATGGAAAAGCCTTTAATGATCCAGTATCACGTAATATGATAAAGTGGAAAATTTAAATTTTCATTAAATTCGAATTTTTCATTTTCACTTCAGCTTTTCACAGAACGTGAATCGGTCCCCTGCACTGTTTTACACTTTTAGTGCACTCTTCGAACAGACCTAGAAAAGAACAAGAGAAAAAAAAATTGCTTTCAAGTACTTGAATCAAGGCGATTCGTCTTGACCCATGGCGAATTTATACAAGGTGGTAGCAACATTACAAAAACAACAATCCCATGTAGTATTTTATTTGTGTATTTTCCCGGGAGAAATCTGAATTCGCCGCAAAGCTTACATGTATTTTGTTTTTGCTTTTCTCGGGTGCGCTGTCAAATTAGTAAAAGCAAAAATAAAACACATGTAAGCCAAATGAAAGAACAAGAAATTAGCTTGCCTGATACCACCACCTTGTATAAATTCGCTTTGGTCGCAGTAGAACAAACACAACCTAGAATGTCAAAACAGAAAGAAATGTAAACACGATCGACCAATCAAAATGCAAGCCAATGTATGTGGATGTGAATGTGTATATGAATGTAACAGAGTTTGACAGTACAGATCAAGGCGAATTTATATAAGGTGGTGTTACTAGAACAGCTGATTTTGTGTATTTGTTTGGGCGCACGGCTTCTAATGTCAAATTGAAAAATTTTGTTTCCATTTTCACACACACTCTTACAGATTTTGACAGTTTACGCCGCCAAAGCAAATACAAAATACATGTAAATTTTTGTTTTTGTACTCCTGCTATCACATATTAATTCGCCTTGGTGCAGATTATTTACGATATAAAACAAAATCCAAATTGCAGCCCTGTTACGACTACCTTGTTTAATGTGCCTTAGCACATATTCAAATATTTGGTCGTGCTTATGAAACACAGCTATCATTGTTTCGCCTATGTCCACAAAAAATACAACACTGGGTGTAACCTAGAATAGCACAAAACAAACGAAGCAAACCTCACAAGAAAAACAGAATTGAAGAAAAAGAGCAGTTCTAATTTAATTAATTTTTATACGCAAGTAACAATTATTTTTTAAAATTTCTAATATAGTGCATTCTTTCAATTCAATTTTCGTGCGAATTCGATACGTTGAAATTTCCTAGTGAAGAAGTAGCAACAGAAAACCGTTTGGAAAGTAAGTGTTGGTTGACCTTATTTAGATCAGGGTAGGAACGATTTTTCTTGATGGCAAAATTGTGAAAATGAGCTATTGCGAAAATACGCTTTAAAAGTTTGCCAGAAAATTAAATGTTTTTCCACATTATGCAAAGAAAAACGAAAATGAATATAAATTTAAGGCTACATTTTTAATAACAAAGGCAAAGTACGCATCACAACTGGCTTATCACAAAGGAATATATACCTACAAACATATATAAATAAAATCGTATCACAGATGTGGATTGGCGCGGTGGTGTTGAGGAGGTGGTAAATCCCAATTGACGCAACGCCATTAGGGTAGTATGTATTCGAGTTGTTGATACGAACACGTATGTACTTATTATATACACATGTAAGCAGTTGGCATGTGATGCGGTAGAACGTAGCGAGCGGTGTTAAATGCTAATTATTCGATGTGAATTACACGTCAGTAGTTTATTTTACTTTAAAGCTAACAGTTGAGGTTGCGAGTTTGCGAATCCTCGAATCAGGTAGCCTTATTCATGTATGTATATACATATGTTTGTGATGATAATGCACATATATGTACATAGATAAAGGCAACCAAAAGAACTAACAAAAATATATAAAGATATAAGGGATCTTCATATATACTTGGAACTCGATAACTCGGTGTTCGGTAATTTTTTCCCATGTAGGTACATATTTTGTTTGTGTATTTTATTTTACACAAGTAAAATACATGAAAAGTTAGCGAACACCGAGTTACCGAGTACCAAGCTCGGTGTGAAGACCTCTATAGTAAAATTCTTATCACAATCACTGTCATTTGTTGGCGACGGGATGAAGAGCATGGTAGTCCGTGCATGCACCACTGACAGTTTAATGCATGAACAATTGAATCGATGAGTTCGAAAACCGTACTTGTCCAAAATAACTTTTTTGTTTGAAATCAAAAATCGTACAAGTCGCGGGCATGTACGGGTTTTCTGCTCACCGGTGCAAGCAGCTGTGCTACGTTAATGGCTAAGTATCTAGAAAGTTGAAAGGAAAAAACCCGTACTTGCACGGTTTTTGATCTCCACAAGAAAAAAAGTAAGTTTGGACATGTACGGTTTTCAAACTCACCGATTCTATTCCCGTGTGTTTTAGGCCAATCGCATGAGCTGCGCTATCATACGAGATCACGTATTGAATATTTAGAAAAGTAATTCTTCTCCGCTAATCAGCGAACAAATTAATCTCAGATTTAGGTACGAATAGCTAGAATAGGCAATTTGTAAGACAGGTTCTGGAAGCCGCTGGTAATATAGTAACGTACATACATACATATGTATTATCTGTTAGCTGGGCTAAAATGAACAAAAACAGACGAAAATATGCTGCAACAAAAAATAAAAAACTGGTTTCGCAAAGGAAACCGCAAAAATTTATATCTCCGGAAAGTGAAATCACAACTTGTTTCTTAAAAACATCTTGTAGGCTTTAAATGTGTAAAATGAATATTTATACATGTATGTTTGTTAATTGCTGCCTGCTTAATAAGTTTGTTGCTAAATACAACTAGTTTCTACGTACGATGCAGTCGTATGCACATATTGCAAAAGGGTGGCGGCAAAAGTAATTTGCATAAATGTTTATTAAAATAGCTTAAGTTCTAGTCGTTTCCACTCTTGAAATACATACATACTTATTCAGCAAGTATTTATGTACATACAAACATAAGACAGTAGGTATACAAGTTAAAACTAAGCACGACAAAAGAAGCGCCATACACTTAATCAAATAGACGACTTTCATTTTGTTAACAAAAAATCTCGTTTCTCTTTGATTTGCAGCTTATTTGGCAACATTGGAATTCGATTTTAATTGCCGGTATGTCAACACAAGCCACGCACGCCCCTTCGGCGCCAGAATTACCAGCAACATCACATGGCGAACCCTCGGCACCTCCGGTTGAAGCAACAGCCGATTGGAGTTATTTTGGTAATGCGAGTGGGGAAACAGAGCCAACTCAATCTACTCAATCCCCAACCTCTGCGACAAGAACAACTGAACCAGTTAATTCAAGCGAAGATAACGCCACTACTGCTACCTCAACCAAAAGCTCATCTTCCACAGCGTATTCATTTCCAGGTAGCGCACTTGGCAGTGATTCTACAGCCAACATCAGCGGCATTAAGTCGGAAACGAACACAAGTGGTGACTCCAAAGCCAATAGTAACGAGGAAGAAAAGGTTGATGATTCCATGTATGAGTGTAATATTTGCCTAGATACCGCCAAAGATGCAGTTGTCAGCCTTTGCGGTCATCTGTTCTGTTGGCCGTGCTTGCATCAATGGTTGGAGACACGTCCCAATTGTAAATTATGTCCAGTTTGCAAGGCAGCTATTGGCAAGGATAAAGTTATTCCACTATATGGGCGAAATAGTACTAAACAAGAAGATCCCAGGTAAAGTTGTGAATGCAATTAGCATGTGCTGTAAATATTTTTTATGAATTTGTGTCCAAACGTCATTGCTCCATTGACTATTACAACTTTAAATTTACTTATTAGAAATAAAGTGCCACCGCGTCCTGCTGGCCAGCGCACTGAGCCCGAACCACAGCAAGGTTTTCAAGGATTCGGTTTTGGTGATGGTTTCCATATGTCTTTCGGTATTGGCGCTTTTCCATTTGGTTACTTCGCATCATCGTTTAATTTTGGCGAACCACGAGCAGCGGGTAAACTAAAAAAAACCTTTTTTAAACTATATTAAACTATATGCATTATGATGCCATCCCTAATTCTCATCTGTTTTACAGCCGCCAATCGTGGCACAACTCAATTTGAAGACGAACAGCAACTATCCAAATTATTCTTGTATTTGGCATTTTTGTGTATTGCTTGGTTATTGTTCGCATAGCAATACTAAATTCCGTGGTTATTCTTACATACATAAATACATATATATTTATGAAAAGAGCCCTCTTTTAATTTGTTGCTCCATACTTGCGATTATTACTAAGAAGTCTAGCTATGTACATGTATGCAATTAACTAAATACACATACAAACAAAATTATATATACTACACACAACAATGAGGAATGGTAATATCGAGAAAATAAAAAAAAATAAATCTTTAAGCGTAAAATTGTAAAAAAGTGATATGTACATTCAAAATAAATATGTGCAATGAACTGAAAAGTGGACTTGAAACTGAGTAGAAAGCACTCACAACAAATGCGTACATATTTATAAACACAATATTTTGTAGAATTCATCGAATGATGTGTAATGCACACGGAAGTAAAGGAATGTTTTGCCGTCTATTGAACCAATAACAATCAAAAGTAGCATTATCTAACTGCTTCTGCGAATAGAACATTTAAATTAAAGGCAATTTCTATTTCTCACGTTTGAGTTCTTATTTTAATTTAATTACTCTTATTTAAAATTTAGATTATATTAACGAACTTTGGAAAGGTGTTTGTGATTACATAAATGATGAACTGAAAAACAAATGGATTTAACTTGCTAGTAGTTGGCTGTTTTTACAACAAATATAATTATAAAACAAACACTCCGGGCTTACATATGGCTCAGTTACTTCAATACTGACATATCTCAAAAATTAAAAATCGGGGAAAACGGCTTTAAAATTTTATATTTACATACATATACTCCCATAGTAAAAATTAATAAATATTTTGTTCTAGTGAGCTGCTGAAATTTTTACACAACATAGAAGAGGTAACGTTCATTTCTCCATACTTAACTCGATTTTTGTTTTTTTTTGGATTATGACGCTTTTCAATTAAATGAGCGACATGAATAAATAAACATTTATAATTTCTATATTTTACTTTGCGCTCACATGCATGAATGTATGAATAAAATTATTACTTGTTTTTTTTAAACTACATATTTTAGTTGGTTGTTTTATGTCAAAATGCGACCACCATTTGTGCAAAGCATAGCGTTTATTAGCACAAGAGCGTAATTTTTTATAGCCCATCGGATAGGGCTATAAACTTATCAGCTTAAATAAAATGATGAGCACACATTTTGCTGTCTTTGGATTCTGTTCCTCATAGGTAAA
>JAPVRG010242335.1:5141-15595 GCA_029783565.1 Rhagoletis cerasi
GACCAATCACTAATCCAACCAAGCCTAATCCAAACTAAGTCGTCTCTTACTTTACTTTAATTACTGAAATTTTACAGGGTTGCTTTTAAAAAATTTTTATAAAGTTTTTTCAAAGTTTTCTTCAAGGCGAATTCATATAAGCTGGTGTTACTAAAAAAGCTGATTTAATTTGCTTCGCTACACAAATGTCAAAATTTCTTATTTCGCTTGAGTGAGCGAGAAAGTGAGATTATTGGAATTTTCTTTCCCTCTTTTTCTTTGAGAAAAGAATAGCTGCAGCTTTACATTTGTTTACCGAAAGCAAAAACAAAATTTTTGTACTACCGCTTCCACCTTATATTAATTCGCGCTGGTTTTCTTGAGAAAATATTTTTTAATTTTTTTTTTTACATTCTTTCAGGCGTTGATGAGCTAATGGTCGAGGATGGTGAACACTATCTATACTGGTATAAAAAGCTCTAAGCTGTCGAACGCACGAAGCTGAAGCAGTAAGTGAGTAAAAAGGAGAAAAAAACTATAGAGTTAAATAAAAATAAAATAAATATTAAAAAAAAGTAAAATAAAATTATACAACCTACATACATACAATATGCTGCTATCCATATACCAAGAGGCCATAAATGAACAAGCAAATGCAAATACAAATATACACACCAAGATATACATAAATTTACGATAAATTACAGTTTAAGCCCAAAAAAAAGACGATTCTAAAATTTAGAAGCAGAAGAAAAAAACAAAAACGAGAAAAACTACCAAAAAGTAAAAAAATCAAACAAAAGTTCCGCGCTTTAGCAATGGCAAACGCAAAATTCATAAATGAATATGTATAGCAAAAAAAAAAATAATTTTTAGAAATAAAAAAATATTAAAACTAAAGGGAAAGCGTAAAAGCTGATATTAAAAGCAAACACAACCACATTGATATACATATAAGTGTAAACAAAGGAAGGCAACAACAACAAAAATGAGATTAATAAAATAAAAAGAACTAAAATAATACATAAATATTGATAAACGTGATAAGGCATGTGAAGGATAATAATAAGAGCAGGTGAACAAAGGTCAACACTATCACACAAAATAAAAAACACATACACACACAGTTAAAAAGAAAAGCTAGCATATACACACATACAAAGCAGCACAAGCGCCCGACACAAAGAAATTTACAAACACTCACACACGCATACATACATAAATCCTATGAGAATACAAAAGTGCACCCTCATAAATGGATAGAAAGTAATTAATAAATAAAAATAGAAAGCAAACAAAATCGAACGTCCATGTTAACTCAGTCGTGCAAGTCGTATCGTCCTTATATGATAATAAAGGGTGTTACATTCACAGACATAAATATGTATACACAAAATAGTAAGCGTGTTCTAAAGTTATTTTATTTATTGGATTATGTGTAGTTGTTTTATAAAAGTCATAGAGATCATACATTGGAATGTCCCAGAAGTAACATGCCAAACTTGGTGAGAAGGTAGGTGGGGGTGGGAGTTCCCTGATAAGCAAAAACCTTTCAGGTAAAAGTGTCACCGTTTTTTAATATTGAAATTTTTTTTGAATTTAAAAAAATCTGGTCTTTTCACGTATTTTCTTTAACTGCGTGTAAAAAAAATTAAATTTTTTTTAATTAAAATTTTTTTTTTTAAATTTACATGCTGTGAAAAATACATGAAAGGGTCCGATTTTATTAGATTCAAAAAAAATTTAAAAATTTCAAAAACGGTGGCACCTTTACCTGAAAAATGTTTGCTCATCAGGGAGCGCACGTTCCACATGCGCCTACAACAACCTTTGGACCCGACGGCGTACCGACAAGCAATTAAACGGCATCCACAGAGAGTCAGTTATTGTTGTAACTGCTTGAAAAGCTGGAGTAACAGTCCTTGGCCAGATATATATGGAGGTCGTTCCGGTTTCATATACCCGACTGTCTTAGGAACGAAGAGAATCCGTCGACAGCTTTACTGTCTCTCACCCCATATATGCCGTTATTGGAGCCCAATCACCACCAATCGCAAACGAAGAGCTTCAGCTGCCGCGTGCGACCCGCGTCACTCTGACCTAGTTAAGGTCAGGTCTGGATATTGAAGTCGTCTGAACTCGTATTTAGCCAGACTCAACTCCGACATACCAAATACAGGTGCGGCTTGTGAATGTTCCTCCCACGACACTAATCACCTCTACACCTGCCGACTAACACCCCTCCCATTTGAGTCCGACTCCGTCGAAAAAGCACGTCTCCTAGGCCTACCGTTAGTTGTGCTTGACGACAGCGTTTGACGGACCAACTGATTTAGGCGGTGCCTAGTGATGCCGCTAAAACAATAAAAGCTCTAGTCGACCCAAATAATCTAAAACCGTCACGATGATAGGAACTTAAGCTACCGCCTGATTGAACCCAAAACCTTAATTCTGCGCTGGGTAGCTTTGAAGCAGAGGCCACGCTCTTTCTTTCAATTCTAATTAGTTGTGTCTACATCAAGAACTCTTATGGTTCGGTTCAGATCTGTCAACGTGAGAAACCGAAGATTTTTTACACAGATAGAAGGCCACAGGTTTTAGAAAACTGAGCAGCACAAAACTTCTTTAGTCTCTGCAATATCCAGTGTCGAGCCGCTACACGCCACTTGTTATCGCAGAATTTTTACCCTTCATCTATGTATGTAGATTTGAAAGCGAATGTTTCTAGCCCAATCTCTATAACAGCACCCACGCTCTTCGATATTCGGAGCGCTCCCAACTTCGGCCTTCTGCCACAGCTGTCGTGACGATGAAGAAATTGAGAGCATCAGACATTTTCTTTGGCACTGACTGAGACTGGCGGTGTCCCCATCAGTACTTTTTCCGAGTGTCTGTCGGATAAACTTTACGCCAATTAAACGGGATCGAAACGTGTCTCCTTAGGCCTAAGTGCCTAGCAGTGCATGAAAGCATGCTCACACAACCTAACCTAACTTATGGTCTTCTGAACCTCTTGTAATGACCATTTGAGAATCTTGAATAAAGATTATTTAACAAAATCACATTCTCTAATAGGACTTATTTTCAGAAATTCTTGTGAAGCATATTTCATGAAACTTAATTGAGAAAGATGGAGACCAAAGTAAATCAGTGGTAAGGATCTCGTATGAGTCCGAGCTTACTGACTTTCATCAGATTTTACTTGAAATCGATGCCGTGCTCGCTCTGAACGAATGGTCCGCGAAGTGCTATTCGATTAGACCAAGAAGATAGTAGCAAAAAAGAGGGTTCATCACACCACTGCCTGTTGACATACATATCTGAATTCCTTTTTTTCTATCGTCATATTGCTTCTTGAAGCCATGCTCCTTTTACATCTATGTATGTACATAATCCTCCTTTATAAATATATCTGATCAACTGTCAATCATGGGGGCTGCTAAAGACATATTCTTCATAGTTCCACTCAATACGGAGTGGTTCTAAGTATTTCAAAATCTCTGGTATTACTCAAAAGTTATTCAAAGACTCTCCTCTCTGCCACTCGCGTTCCTCCCGCACAAAAGATCAGATAGTCTCGAGAAATGTATCGTCAAAACTTTCTTGATTGCTATAGTTGTTCTGGAAAAGGAGCTGTATTGTTTGTAGATTTTCTTCAACGTATTATGTTAGTATGAGAAGAGAATTGATCAAATGTATCGCAATAACTGATGAAGTCGAAGGGCACCCTCCCAGCCAACGAATATAAATATTCATGTACATATATATTTAAGTACGAAAATTCACGAGTAATTGTGGAAACTATCACCATATTTTTTCTGGCTAGCTGATTTTGTCTGCAATTCTCAACAGACTTATAAAAATTCTACCATTATTGTGTTGAGCGATAGATGCCTTATTTGCGTGATTCGGTAAAAACAACAATGTCCATTTAAAAATCAACCATTTGTAAAGACACATGCGCAAATATACAGTCAACAAACAAGCAAATAATGAAATTTTAATAATGCATAAATAATAAGAAATAATAATAACAAAAAATACATACATACAAATATAGGAGCATATAATTTTGAAAAGATTTTAAGTTCATAAAAGTATATAACGAAATATCTAAAAAAATATGCTTAAAACAAACCCAAATATAAAACATAATAATAATATATTTATTTAAATAAAATATATATGTAGGTATGATATTACTACTACATATAAACGGCAAAACAAAAAATGCATATTAATACAATAACAGTTTAAAAGATAAAAAAAAATCAAATAAAAATTGAGCAAACATTTAACGTATTCAGCAGCGATAAGCAATTAAATTATAAATAAGAAAGCAGCATAAGCCAGTAAAAAAAAATATTTTTTATTAAAGAAATAACTAGCTAATTGTTTAAGCGTTTAAAAAAAAACTATTAACTGCATAAGATAATACAAAAGTTGAAAATCAATTGAAATGTGCAAAAATTAAGTATTTAAAAAGATTTATATTTTTGGCTTTAATTTTTTTAACTTTTTTTGCGAATTTTTTTCCAGAGGCTTATTAAAGTGCTTAGTTGTAACTCAATTTAAGCAATACGAAAAATGTTTGTTTTAATTCTTTAAACTTTTTATTATGATTTTTTAAATTTTTTATATGGAACACTCAAATTACGATAAAGTTTTTAATAAATTCATTTTTTTAAATTATTTTATCAAAACAAACCAATTTTTTTAATTTTATATTTTTGAGCTAAAAATTTTTGAATTTGTTTAACATTTTCATAACATAAATTTTATGCAAGTTTTTCAAATTCCTTATTTTTTTCTTTTATTCATTTAGAAAAATTTTCAGTTTATACCAGTTTTTATACCAGTTAAAATAATATTTTTTTCGCTCCGTTGGTCCACCTTTAGGACTTTTGAGAAAGCGTATTTTAATATCTCATAACTGCAATGATTTTTTATTTATACCAGACTTTAGACCTGCTCCTAAGCACTTTCTATCATGAGAAAACATTTAAACACATTTTTTTGTTACGCTCCACTTTTGGTGTTTATACCAGTTATAAAAAACACACTTTTTGGGCATAAGGTTACGTTTAATAATAATTTAATACTAATATATATTTTTAGTAACATTTATTTGCAATTTTAGAATTCTTTCAAATTAATTTTTTTTTAATAAAAAGGAGCAGCCTCTTAAACTAGCCTACAAACTAAAATTATCTTAAAAATACGTACGAATGCCCATATTTATAACTTATGTATATTTATAGACGCATATACGTACGCATCCTACAATACAATCTAGCAGGCATAAATACATACACAGAAAATATGTATACATCTTAGTATTTACATATACAAAATAATGTAAAATTGCAGCCACTTAATCCCGCATTATACCACTGTACCACTATATTAACCAAAGCAAGTAGATATATCAGTTTTGAGTAGAACTTTCAAACACCAATCCGTAAACTATTTAATCTCAAAAGCTTAAATGCAACGCTGCATAAGAATTAACTCAAGCCGCCACATAATTATGTACGTAGGATGGTAGTAGTTTACTCTGCTCGCTCTTAACTTAACTTAACTCTCTTGACATCATATAAATATGTATGTGGTCGTGTGTATCTATTCTATTTATGCTTAAAATACTTAATCATGTAAATGTAGTTATTGAGCTGATAATACCTAATCTGTGAAAAAATAAGCAACAAGAAATGAAAACATTAATGCCGAAAGTATGAATTGATATAAAACTAAAATAAAACGGATTACCCTAATGAAGAAGAAGCATAATAATAAAACTTAACGGAATAAAACACGAAAAAGGTGTAAATTAAAAAAAAAATTGCTTCAAAATATTCTTTAAATTTTTTTAGGTACAAAAATATTTTGAAAAGAATAAAAATTTCGTAAAAAAACAAACAGAATATTTTTTTCATTTTTTTTTAAAAAGAAAAACAAAAAAATCATTACTGCTTTTTACAAATTAAGCATGTTGTTTTTGCATATTGGGCTGGGAACTAGTAAAATGTGTTAAAAGAGCAAGAAGAAACGCATCTGTTTTTTTTTTTGAAAAAATTTATTGTAGTAAATATTTAAAATGCATGTATTTTCAGTTTTTTTTATTGCGTGAATTTTTATTTCAACGATTCTTTTTTACATTATTCCATATAAAAAAATATTTAAAATTTTTTCCACAAAAAAAAAGCAAAATTTTTTTTTCTGCCGAAAATAATGCTTTAAAGACCAATTTTTAAGATGAAAAAAATTATCTGAGAAATATATATTTTTTATCAAAAACACAAAAAAAAACTTGATGGTAACCACAAAAGAAAAAATACTAAAAAAGGGAAGAAACCAGTTTTTTGAAACGGAGTTTTTATTTTGAAAAATGTCGCATTATTAAAATAAACGAGCAATAATCACAAAAATACTTAGGTTATTCATCCTCGTAAACCTCGTAAATAAACCGTTTTTCATACAAAATTAAGTAAGTTTCCGAGGTTTACGTGGTTACGAGGCATTTTACGCGTTTAGATGAATTGCCCTATTAAAATTCTCAAAAAAATATTTTTTTTCATTCTATTTTAAGGGCTTACAGTGGAAAATACTTTAAGCTAAGTTTATTTGCTGCTAAATATTTACAAATAAAAAATATTATTAGCGAAAATAAAAATGTATTTATTTTTAAGCGATAAAAAATCAGCTGTTTTATTCAATTTTTTATCAAAGGTAAAGGTAAGAGTGTAAGTATGGGGCTAAATTTCAAATTTAGCATAGCAACTCCCGGGGGATGGCTGAATAAGCACTTGAGTGGGCTTTTGAAAGAGTATACAAATTTCAAAGGCACAAAATCACGATATCACTTCATTTATATTAGAACTTTGAGCTGTCTAGAAGGCTTTTTTCATTACAAATTATTTAGAATGTATGTTTTTGCCTAGCGGTCCCTAAGTGTAATTATACCAGTTTTTCGACCAGTTCATAAAAACAATGAGAGCCATGAACTTCCGTAGGAAACCCCCTCTCCTTGAGACAAAAACATTGGTGTATCACACTTTAAAACCCGACTATAAATGCCGAAGATATGAAGAAAAATGTAATTGGGCGACTACTAGGGTTGTCCAAAAAAAAAATTATTATTTTTGTAAATGCTTTTCAAAACACTTCATATGAGGGGACGTACGGTGAACTTTTTTTATTTCGCCTGTAAGGCGAGGCGCTCTTATGTATGTACATATATTTGACTAATTCTTTTAACCACTTTTGCTGTAGACTAGCGCTAGAGAAACTTAACTACTTCATTAAATTAGTAAGTACATTTGTAACAGCATTAAACTGTTTTTTTTTTTTCATTACGCCAGACATTATACCAGTTTTAGGAAATTTTCTGTTGCTACTTTGTAGAATCTTTTAATTCAGAATTTTAAAAGTTATTTATTTATTTATTTGTTCAGAGCTAAAAACAATCAGCCTCATTGCGTAAGTCGTAAATTAGACAAAATTTCACGACCCGACAACACTAGCATTGTCTACAGTCGTGCTGAAATAAGTAAACGACGAAATTCGTCGAAAACTATACAGTGCTGCCAAGTTTTTTCGTTTTAATACACTAGTCGAGTGGAAATTTTAGGCAATGACGGGAAATTTTCGATACGATTCGACTCTCGAAAAACGACTTGCATTCCACACGACTCTCGCAATGAGGGTGAATATATGTATTTTTACTTTTTTAATTTTAGACCAGTTTGAATTTTGACCAGTGTTTTCAACTTTCATTGGTTTTCTGAAAAATGCATTAGACGTATACAGAAATATTAAAAAGAAACATGTATCTATAATAAACACATTTAGACCAGTTTCTCGGCTCAAGCCTTCAACTTAAATTAAACCAACGTACGTTGCAGATGAACTGATATTTTTCGAGGTATGTATTCCAATATTATTTCATTTTATACCAGTTAAGATTTTATACCAGTTGGTTAAAATAATTTTTACCGTTGTATCACTAATTTGCACTGATATTTTTCGAGGTATGTATTCCAATATTATTTTATTTTATACCAGTTACGATTTTATACCAGTTGGTTAAAATAAGTTTTACCGTTGTATCACTAATTTGCACGCTGTATTGCGTATCGAAGCAGCGTATTAGTAAACAGCATTTTAGACCAGTTTTCTGCGCCAATTTCGTCCAAATTTTGAGCACGCTTTGTAGAATTCAAGACAGACAACTAAAATTATATTTTTTGGTTAGATAAATTATGAAATTCTCACATTTTAGCCTTGGTATTCTACCGCTTATAACAAACCCCCTTCTCTAAACCCAAATTCCGAAATAAAAATTCACAAATATTTTTTATATATTTTTTTCGTTTTTCGTTTATAGTTTTATTTATAGGTTTTTTGTTTTGTTTTGTTTTTTCTTTTTGTTTTTGCGTTTCGTATTTATGCCTAATATACTTCACATTTTATTTTTGCTTTCCCTTTATCGACCTAACAATACAATTTTTTTTTTTACGTTTTTAAGCGCATTCAATTTTGCTTTACACAAGTTCGCAGTGCGCACAAAAAGTCTCTTCACCAAAGTTTTTAGGATTTTTTTGTTTTAAATAATTCGCATACATTTTCTATAGATATTTTTATGCGTGTATTTGGGTGTGATTAAATACATAATTACTTTGTGGATATTTTTTCCATCGTTTGTTTTTTATTTTAATATGTATTTTATAATATTTAATATTGATTTTTTTTACATAAATTTTACGATTTCCGATATACTTTTCTTTGCTAGTAAAAATTTTAAATGATTTTGCTGAATTTTAAGGGCATAAATGTTTCTTGGATGTGTTTGTTATACAATAACTACGCGATTTTTAATTATATTAATTGTAATAATAAATTAATTAATTTCCTTTATTAAATATACTTTAATTTTATTTAAGTCTAAAAAACAGCAGCAAATCAAACATCGTATTTATGTATGTATAGATAACAGCGCAAATGAGGCGAAACTTTAACTTTCGTTTTATTAGTTTTTTTTGTTTTGTTACTTGAAAATTATTTTGCAGACGTTTGAACAATTATTTTCAGACGTTTGCACAACTTGTATAAGGTACAGAATACATTGCTTTATAATTAATAATTTACGTACGTAATGCAATTGAGTGTTGTAAAGATTTTTTGGAAAAGAAAAACTAATATGAATGCCAGCATTTTTCGTTTTTTCATTTGCTTTCTTCTTTTTTTTTTGGTGTTTCCTAAGCAAAGTACGTACGCTTTTGTCTCTGACTGTAAATTCTACTAAAGTGTGTTGCATGTTGTAACTTTATATTCTGTGCATTGTTATTGTTGTAGTTTTGGCTATTAAATATTTAACATAATAAATTAAGCTACAGCACTGAGTTAAACTTAAAATATTTTAAATGTATTTCTATTTGTATTTCCGTAATTTAAGCAGTAATGCATTATAAAATATAGTTCGTAAACCTTTGTTTTACATATAAATATTTTCTTTTCGTATATTATTATGGAGTTTCATTGAACACTGCATAGATATATGTACATACAATTTACTTAAAAATTTATTTCTTGTTAATCGTTTACGCCGAAATTATTTATTATTTTTGAAAATTGGATTTTGGTTTAATAAGATATTACTTTCAAAACATAGAGACGCTTTTTCATAAATTGCGATTAAATTCTTTCGCAAAGTTCGAATGTGTGGGCGTAGCTGATTGAACGATTAGTTTTGTGTAGGCAAAATGAGGGGCATTCATACAAAATATAATTAAAAACAACTTTAACAAATTCTAAAAAGCACTGAACTATAAAAGCATACATTTTACTACTTAAAAAAAAAATTATTACAATTTTAAAAAATAATTTGATTCAGGCAGGTTCTGCAATTCGCTTCCGAGTGAATTTCAACCCCAGCCGCTTGCTAAGCGTCAAAATTATTGAAAATAATTAATATCAGATATTAGACCAGTTTTGCAAAATATTTTTCGAAACAATTTTAAGTTCTCAAATGTGCCTGCTATCACCATAACTACTGAAAATATTTTATACCAGATTTTATACCAGTTTCAGAATATGCGAAAATTTTGCATTTTTTTCGGGAAAAAATATTTGCTAAAAATACAAAACATAAACATAAATTTAAAACAAATTTGGAATAAAATTTTCATAAATTTGAAACAAATTTCAAATGAAATTTTCATGGTAGGAAGTTTTGGGAATATTTTAAGCGCTCTTTGCTTATAATGAAAATAAAATGTATGTACCTAAAAACAATTGTGCTTGCAAATAAAGAATATATGCGCCACAACATAAAAATATTTATCAATTTTCCGAAACATAATTTTAACACTTGACTAAAACGCTGCTCCAGTAATTCTATATCTCGCTAACATTTGGATTGTCATTTTCAGAATATACAGTCGATTGGCATTATTGAAAATCTGTATGCTACTGCT
>JAPVRG010242336.1:1289-14279 GCA_029783565.1 Rhagoletis cerasi
AATTTTCATCTAAATATTGAACCTTTTAATCTGAGTTTTTAGAAAATGTTTAGGTTTGCAATAATATGGTAAAACAAGCGCAAGTTTTATGCGGCCGAAAAATCGCTTTTTGCATTTAATTCCACGAAGGACTAAATTTATTGTGCAAAAAAAATTTTAAAAAATCAATGACAGTTTTAATAAATTGCACTTGTTATATGAAAAAAACCCGCAAGAGCCGTCAGCAAATAAAAATATTAAACACCAACGCTATTTTGTAGCCGGTTACAACTTGCACTTGTTTAAAAAAAAGTTCATATCCTAGATTAAAATGTTCAAAATTTAGATGAAAAATTTGTTTAATTTTTTCTAAATTTTGTATAAAGCTTGAAAGGTTGGTTTACGTGGTTTTGTTTGAAGCATGAACAATATTTTTATAAAAAATAACAAACCAATTTTAACTCCAAAAAACATTGTATATACTAAAAATAAATCACCATGCACTCGTTTATGCACGCCACTGTAGCATACAAACGCTATAAAGAAACATTAAAACGGATTACTTGGCGTATGAGTAACATAAAAGCAATCGGCCAAGTAATCTGTTAACAAGTGAAGAATTGTGTTCATATACATACATACACGTATGGAGTACATATACATATGTGCATACGTATGTGCATGTACTGGCGCGCATTATTTCGAGCCGCCGATTGGAGAGAATTGTAATGAATTACGAGTAATGCATCTCAATGCGATTTCGTTGATTTCATTTGTACTCAGATTATCGCTTATGCATTGTTATTTGCGGTCAAAGGTGGCGGCGAATAATAAGAGAACTACGCAAGCGCTACATTTATAATGCTTAATATAAAAATATTTCAATATTATTTCCTCGATTGCGATGTTGTTTTCATTACTATTGTTGCTTCTGATGTTGATATTGGCATTAAAATGCCATCTACTTATCTACATGTGTATATGTAGGTACATGTGTATGTTCCCTTACATTACAAAAATATGATACAAATTGATTGCAACCAACTCAGCAGACAATCCTTAATTAATAAATAAATACGCAAATACACGCACACACACATACACACATGGTAAGAAAAGGAATAAATCCACTCACTTTGCACTTTAATGCTCATTCATTATAAACGCTGAGTACTTATGCACTTATACACACGCATACACACACGCGCGCATATTTCACTCATTGAATGTAAAAGTAGTTAATGAAAAATTTACACATTTCGATACAATAAATACTCGCTAGCACGATTGATCGGTATATGTACTTTTGCTGACTGTCCAATCAAGCGGATATCACAAGCAAATGCGGAATCTGCTGCTTCCGCTGCTACTGAATGTGCGTGTGTGTGTGCTGCTTAAGTTTATAAGTACGCCTTGTGGATTCACGGAAAATCGAGTTCTCGCTCAATCACTCTACTTAACACAATAAATTATTGGTTGACGATGTTTCTGAGATTTTTAAGAGATTTCTCGGAAATCGACGCAATCAACGTCCAATGAAAATGAGTTTGAGGTAACAAAGTGCTGCGCGGTTGTACACAAAATAATGAGGTGTTAACACAGTGGTTTTCACATAATTTATTACTTACATTGTGAGGTTGAAGAAGTTTAATACTTATGTAAATACAATATAGTGATGCTTAAAAAAAAACCTACAAAAACTACAACAAAGAAGATGCATATAAGTATGTACAGTGCTATCCGACTCATGTTCGGGAATATAAAGCCCTGCCAAACTGGTATTTGTTTAGTTGAAGTTTTGCCATTTCACAATATGGAACATGTTACGACCGAGCAACGTTTTAAATTATTGAATTACCTAATCTACCAAAATGGTGAACTTTCACTGGCTGAATTGACGCACATTTTGAAAAAAATCTTCTACAGTGGTGAGGTCTATTTGACGCTCGGCGGCTATGTTAATTAGCAGAATTGGTCAAATTGAGAATAATTATACCACCATACCCACTAAAGAGATTATTTGGTGTGCATTGTGCGCCGGCAGTATCATCGGACCGTACTTCTTCGAAAACGTGGTCAAGACTGCCGTAACCATCAATTGTCAGCGCCACACAGTGGGGTTTCGGTGGAAAAAATACAGTTCTTTGATCACTCATTTCTTATATTTCAATGGTTTATCTGATAAAACCATATTTAAATAAGAAAATTTCATTGTAGCTGTTTTAAGATATTGTCATATGAAAATATAGCATCTACTTATCAAAATGGACAAAAAATCGGAGCAGTGCACTATGGTTCCAATGTCCGTTGTTGTGGCCAAAACTAATTTTGTACATGTGTTAACAACATTTTTTTGATGCAATATTTTGCATATGTAGGTATTACAGTAAAACATAGAATAGCTAACTTTGTTTTTGTAAAACGCTGTTATGTAGTAAACAAACAGCAGTCGAAGTCTACTTATTTTTCTACAATTAAACATTCGATTGAGTGTGAGATATAAAGCGCAAATTTTAATTGCTGTCATTAAGATATTAGAACACATTCTTAAAAGAAGTTGGCATGAAGACTAAAGCTGTGAGTGAGTAGCTATTAAAAATGTGTGATAACAGAATATTGCGATTTTGTTTTGTTTGATAAAACTTCATTTTCTTTGCTACCTCATACATTTTTCTTAAATCTTAATATTACATAAGCCTAGCAAATTTTGGCTAAGATACAGTTATTCAAGGATGAAAGTATTATATCTTATGAGCTTATGTGAAAATATTTTGTGTAGCGATTTTTGCGATTTCTGAGAAAACGGCTGTTATCTAGGTTATCTTGAAACTGTCAGCAGTGAACTGTTTACTGTTTGTGGGGGAGAACTCAACAAAGAGAGGGAACAAAAGGCTATTTACAATTTTGTTGCTGCAAAGGTTGCTTCTCTTAACTTTTCAGGAGACAAATTAATAAATTCAGACTTTTCAGATTTTAAATTGAATTTAGTACAACTTGGTAACATTTTTCTAAAATAAAATAGTTTTTATAACTAAGTGACATTTTTTCCCTCTTTCACTACACTAAACTATTTGAAAAAAACTGCTTGCAAACTTTTTTAATAAAACTACAAATTGGACCGCTCGGTCGTGAGAAATCATATGCAAATCACTTAAAAATTCATATTTTTTAAATTCATCTATAAAGTTAATTAGCAGTAATTAGTTTTCGTTATTTGGGCTTGGCTTTTCCTGGTATTTCAAATTGGCGTCAGTTGGCACAGAAGCGAAAGAACTGGCGTGCTTTGTTGGACTCGACCAAAATCGCTTAGGCGGTTACAGCACCGAACAAGAAAAAGAAGTTTTGGCCAGAAAAACAGGCATTAGGACCGTAGTGCAGTAACTCAATTATCTTAATAAATATAAGCAAAAAAATGATACTTTATATATAAATGCCGACTTTAACACTTTTTATGGGCAAAAACTTTATTCCCTCGATATTATTCCGTATTCTAGCTATAAAGAAATAAAAGACCGGAATCCTAATCTTCGGGACTTTAGGATTTTTTTATACTAAAGATGGCATTTATGGCATTTTAAGGCATTTTCAAGGTTAGGTTTGACAGTGCTGGTTGATTGGTTAATTCAAGGGGATTGGCACCTTGTTGACAAGCAATTAGCAAGTTTTTCCATTTTGATTCCACAACTCAATGAATTGCGGTACGGCATAAAGAGAGAGGCGACTACACTCTGAAATATTCTGCATTACTTGTTGGTCGAGTGCCATTAGTCTCATCCTTGGGAGTGCTGGGCACTCACACGGAAAGTGTTCGACTGTCTCCTTTGAGCCCAGATCCTTGCAGCAGCGACCGAACCTATTGCAGGGTAAGGCAATGATTTGGACATGTACCCCAACAGGCCAGTGTCCTGAGCAAACTGCCGTGAGTTTGTAGGTATTTTCTTTGCTCATTTCCAAAAGAGCCCTGGTTTTAAGTATGTCATAACTGCTCGGTAATCCTATACGACCTATACCGTACCACCTCTGTCCAACCTTCGAAAGATAAATTTCAGCAATTCTGCCCTTATCTCCCTGAGCGGGAAACCCATGTCCGGCCGTGGGACATATTTCCGTAAATGTCCCTATGTCCCGGAACCGATATTAGTGTAATTTCCTATAGATCAGAAATCGAGGCCAGCTCTCTTCTACAGTCACAGTCATACCCTACTTAAGTTCTAACAGAGGTAGAAGAGAGCGCCTGATTAGCCACTTCGCTATCTGAGAAGATATTCACCTGCGTGCCCGCGGGTGGATTCTCCTTGATCTACTACTTCCTTTATTCCAAACGTTTCGGCCTGAAAAAATGCTTGTATGGTCTGGCAGGCGGACGGATAGCCTTATGCGTTCGTCCGGGGAGCTAAGATCAGCTTTGGCATCTCCAGAAAGGGGAATTGCTATTAAAAAAGAACACAAAGCATTAAGAACGAAGGTTTTTCGCCGGATGAAGCATTAGCGTTGATTTTAGATTTAGATTTATCTACAAGCAACAACATTCCAGGCATGTAAATTTAAATTTATATGATCCTGTTCGGGCCTCAAAACAGTTATGCTATGAAAACTTGTTCAGTATTTCTCTTGTTCTTTTCGATCCATTGTTGTCCTATAAAATTAATGTTCACTAAAGAAACCACAGACTTGATAACAAAAATAAGTGCAATGTCTCAAGCAGAAAATAGCAGAGATTCGTCCAACAAAAGTCAATATGTATACTAGTAGATGATGTCCGACGCTCTATTTATGTTCATGTTTACATTATTTTTCTTATGACGAGCAAGGTGTTTTCGCTTCGCCAGCGCGCTAAACTCGAAGACAGTTGATACTCATTGCAAAGCGCATATGAAATACGGCACACGTTTTCCATACAAATAAGTTATGATTTTTGTTGTTAAACGTTCAAATATCGTACACTGTGCGCCATCTTTTTGAATTGATGATGAAAAGAGAAGAAAGGGGGAAAGAGAAGAAGAAGCCAGATCTAGACAGTCTTTTTGCAAGTTATTTACCACATTTTCGTTCATTATGGAAAAAGTAGAATTTGCTACTTTTCACAAATAAATCTATCAGTAAGCCCAGCTATGAGCAAACCCTCTTGGAACAACATTAAAACTATTGTAATAATCGATTGCTTCGCCCATTTTCCCAACATCAACTCCCCTCAAAATCAAACATAACCAGTAATTAATATTCTACAATGAAATGAATATGAATTTCCACTCAACCTAACGCGCGGAAGTTCACTTAACAAACACTGTGGTTCATGATGTGCGACAGCAGCAGCGACTGCAATTCACCAAATATGCGCAAGTGTGCGTGAGCCGGAAGTGCAACAGCCGACCAGACACAGCTGACGCATAGCCTCCAATGCAGCGCTGCGGCGCATTTTAGGGGTAAGAAGGAAGGACGGAAGACAGGAAAAGAGTGCTGGATGACGGAAACACGGAAGTACGCACGTGTTGCAACAACAAAATGCAACAGCACATAATGCAGATGGCTGCAATCAATTGAGCCAAGTTCAACTAAATTGACTGTAGTCGTCGCAGTCGATGAATGAATGGGTTGAGAATTCAATGGAATTGAAGTTCAAAGCAAGTGTGGCTGACTGTTAGGAGAGCGAATGGCTTGAGAGTCTGTGTGTGTGTTGTATTTGTGTGTTTGACATTGTTGCGTGACACAATGCTGCCAAGTGTGTGAAGAGAGTGTGAGGACATCACGTCGCTGAGTGCAACTTTGACGATAAATTGCATTTATGAATGGTTTGGAGTGGTAATTTTGTGCGTTAATTGAGTGCTGGGAGTGGTGGGAGTTAAATTTCGAGGGTGGTAATAACTGCAGAAATGTTTGTGGATGGGAGAAGATGTTTGTTGGATGATGAAATCGGGTAAGTTTTGGCATTTTAATGGATTTCCGATTCTTTTTAATTTTTCCGGTTTTTTAAAGTTCAATCTATAGACCAGTTTTCTACATATTTTACTACCGTACAAGCCATGTTAACTTCGAAGAAGTGACGTTAAACTTAAGGGATGCGCAACTGAAAGCTTTGTTCCACTCGCCAGGTATTTCAAACAAATTTAAGTCCACGTGAGCTGGTTGGCAAAGTGCCAGATGCCGAAGTGATGCCCACTCATGGTCTTTCATACAGCTGTTAGAGTAAGGGCGAGCGCAAATCACGAGCCTTGGCGTATGGATGCCAGAAGCAAAATGTTCTATTAAGACTCCCTCCACTTTGAGAAGATGCGCCTTATTTAGCCTTAAGAGCTGCTTAGATCACCTCCGATATATCCAAGGTAAGTAGCACTTAGCCAGTTCGCATTCCGAGGCTTTCGCCCAGCGCTCGCTAAGTTGACTGAACTGTCATCTTACTAGCAACGGTCCAAATGTGGCCAGTGGAGTCTAACCATTCTCATCGGCCCTGAGCTTTCCTGCAATATTTCCTAGAACCCGCAGGCACTTTATAGCGAAGTACTTAAGCTGATGTGATGGAGAGAGAAGTGAGGCAATCCCTAACCATGTTTGAGCGTATCATCAAAGACCTAAGTATCTTAATTGCCAGCCTTACTATCGGAAAATATCAGGGACCGAAAATAATCGTTAAATATCATAATTTTTATTTTTCGATCAAAAAATAATGATGATAAAATAGAAATCAAATTTTAACGGTTAAATTATGATTTCCGTCCAGTCGAATAGGTGACTGACTCTGATAACTGATACCGCTTGTTGGAAGAGTAATAAGTGCTATCAGTGCAAGTAGGGCATTATTATAGAAAAGAGTATCTGTCAGGAATTGCATAAGTACTGTACCCTTTTTGATTTTTTTGACACTATAAATTTTACTTTTATTCAACCTCAGCTCGCGAATGGTTTTGTCGGCACATCTCTCGCAAAGTATTCATTGTGCAATCGGCCTAATTTTTGCAAGCACTTTGCTTCACTGAATGTCCAAAACTGGAATTAACTTAATTATGATGCACAACGTTTATACATATGTACATTAGCGTGGGCCGAAAATCCGCTTTTTTAGAATTTTCATTGGTAATAGCAAAAATATGGTTTATTATGCTCTAAAAAATTTTTGGTCAATATCCTAGACTCGCCCGAGTCCATCAAAGTGCAATGTGTTAAAAAAAATTTTTTTTTCTTATCCGTGACTAATTTGTTATCAGTTTTCGTGATTAATACCACATCTACGAAAGTTGATGTCACAATAGCTGCAGTAGCACGATTACTAATGCTGTACCTTTGGCTTGTTGAAGCCGTTTCGAAGTAAGCTAAGAAAAAAAATTTTTGGGCACATTGGACTTTGATGGACTTGGGCGAGCCTAGGATATTGACGAAAAATTTTTAAATTTCACACAATTTTTTAGAGCATCATAAACCATATGTTTCCTATTAACAATCAAAATTATAAAAAAGCTAAACAACACACTGCCCTTACTAGCTTTTGCTTATCAAAGCATAATCGCGTATTTCTGTTTAGTAATTATTTCATGTGGATGCATTCATATATATTTACATATGCACATATAGTATCTACAAACATGAGATCAATGCCACTACCGCCCCCGTAGTACATGCACATGTACATACGTAGATGATGCGACTATTTTCAAATTTGCCACTCATGTAATTAGCTCGGATATTAAATTTTAAATTGGCTTATTTGACAATGTCAATGTGCATAATTAATTAAATTTTCCTCTATGTCAGCATGCCAGTGATGGCCAAGTATGTGTGCCTATGGTATAAAGCATTATAGGCATACATAAACATAAGTAGACATTCGAGAATGTAAGCCGCTAAATATATATGCAGAAGTGCATGGGTAAAAATTTTGACTTTTCCTATATGAAAAAATAAATAAATGCACCCTGCAGCGACAAATTGAATTAGCGAAGCATATTTCCGGGTATGTGCCAATACGGCATAATCAAATGCACACCCTTTCGCTGCTTGATTTGCAAATAGGGCATGAAATACATCTACGCTTGGGCAGGTATGTTGAGTATGGCATTTGGGTTAGTTAATGACTAAATCATCATGGTATACGTTAGACATGAGTTATGATGGCATTTCATATCGAAGAAACTCGTCATCTGGAAGAAGTTCGAGTAAATGGGTTAGTAAAAATTTTCCAGATATCTGAAAACATTAGTGCCAAAAGTTCCAGTTCACAGATGTCTGACGGAGTAAGTGCAGCCATACGTTCATGTGTATATGAAATCATCCAATAATCATCCAATTTTGTTTTTGAATTACTTTTTTAATAAATAAACAAAATATTTTGAGTGATGAAAATCTTTATTTGGACCTTTACAATTTTTTCTGTTAAGTGGAAAAGATGATCTCCGTCAAGTGCCTGCCGCCAGTGTTGATACACATTTGTGCCCGCTTTATTGCATTTTCAATGACTTTCCGCAATATTTCCGGTGATAACTGTTCGCTTTCATGCCGAATATTCCCCTTAAGGGTTGCGATTTTCTGCGGCTTATTGGCATAAACCCGAGACTTCAAGTAGCCCAAAGAAAGAAATCTGGGATGGTTAAATCGGGCGATCTTGCTGGCCCTGCCAAATCGCCAAAACGGGAGATTACGCGGCCAGGAAACGCTTCTCTCACAATATCCATTGTGGCTCATGCTGTGTGTGCGGTTGTACCGTCTTGTTGAAACCACATGCTCACAAGCCCCGCTCATCGCAGAGGTGAATGGTCAATTGCGGACTAACCGGTTCTGTAGCTACATACACTTGCAAGGTCCTGTCAGTTGGTTCACGAAGGGCTTCATTCTTTCCCATAGAACTAGGAGTGGACCCTATAGCCCATATCAAGAGGGCCAATCCAGCGCAAATACAGAGATGTCGCTTCTTGTGATTGGACAAGGTTTAATCAGATAAAGTTTGGGAAGAGAAAAATTCGAAATACGAAATTAAACCTTTTAGTTAGGAAATTTATATACGAGTTGTGGCTATTGAATAACAAGAGGGCCACAGCTACAAAAGAAGTACGCATGCGCAAAACGCCAGCGACCGACAGCTGTTTAGCGTGAAGCCTTCCCTTTCCAAAGCGGTGCCTCTGCCTTATTAAGAAAAACAATCCGTTTAGCCGTAGCGCTCGTTCGTTTGTTTTTTCGCCGAAAAATTGTGATTGTAAAAAAAAACAAAGAATGGTATGATATTATGTACCTTTGCTGGGTTCCTGAAGGTCTAATTATTAACCAACATTTGTGAGTACCTTCACGTTCTGGCTGAACTTCATGAGAGTACAAGGAAAACATTACCCGAAATGTGGAGGGACAATTCATGAGTGCTCCACCAAGACAATGGGCTGGCTTACTGCGAATTGTCTAGCAACAGGTTTCTAGCCAAGTAGAGCATTCCAGTGTTCCGGCACCCACTTTATTTGCCAGATATTGCGCCGTGCGACTTCTATCTACTTCCTAAAATGAAATCTGAATCAAAACAAACAAAATCAGTCCCTGGACGCTATGAGAGAAAGCGGTACGCGTTCTGAAGTAGCTGTCAGAAGACGACTCTCAGCACTGTTTTTAACAGGGACGGAAAATAATGATTATTTTTAAATTTTTAACCAAAAAAATAAACATGTAGTAAGCGTCGTAAAACAATTTTAACTATACTCACATATTGGTTTTCGTACGACCTACTTTAAACTACAATGACTTTTATTTTTCGAATCTAACCAATAAAAATTTAAAATAAGTAACAAAATTTTAGTTTTATTTTTTCGCTCAAAAGAAATTATTATTACTTGATTATTATTTATAATAAATATTTTATGATTTTTGTTATTTTGCTCAAAAGATAACAATTATTACTGAGTCTTATTTTTTCACTTAAGAATAATGATTATCCAAAAAAACTGAAAAGCTATACAAGTGGGATTTCCGACGTATCATTTTAAGAGGTAGCGACATCATGATAACAAGAAAAATTCTTAAAACTTTTTGGTCAAAATTTAAGCTTTATAAAGAATCACTATTTTCAAGTGGAAAAATAAAACTCAATTATAATTATTATATCTGAGCGAAAAAATAAAAATCATAAAATAATCATAATTTGTGATCGAAAAATAAAAATAAAATAAACTTTTTAAGCGAAATAAATAAAAATTGCTGATTTAATTATTTTACTATAATGATTACCGTCCCTAGTTTTTAACAATGAAACATTCGCATACAGCATCAGTCTCGCTATTTGATAGCCGCACTTGTAAACACTGTAGCCGTAGATATTTTATATTCAAATAACTTAATCAATCGTCTATTGATTTAGTTGAATGGTCTGCTTTTCATTAGACCAAGATCGAAGGCATCGCTTGTCTATGAATTAAGAGCTCCTAAGGAGTTTCGCTTTGTAGAACGCCTTGTAGCTAGGTATTGGGTTGATTTCAAACAATAAAATAAATTAGCGTCTAGTAAAGAAACCTTTCCTGAACTGAAAACAATAACGGATTTGAATTTTATTAAAACATAATTAGTTACACGACGTTTGTCGCTCATGCAATAGACTCTCTCAGTTGCCTGAAGGGAAGTTTTTAGTTTCGTTTATTTCGAATTTCTAAAAAGGTTATCATTTAAATTGATTTCCCAGCAGGGTATGTTTGTTAAAAGCTGCGCTTAGACGATGCGAAGTTTCAGAGGCAGCGGTTGCGAATGAACACATATCAAAATATATTTACATATGTATGTGTATAATACAGGTATTTATATGTAATATGTGTGTGTGTTTTAGCGCTTATGATTATGTCACAATGGACTAAACAAATAACAGAATAATAGCGATATTATTTTATCGCTCAGCGAAAAGTCAATATTTGTTTGGTCAGCTATGCGCCCAGACACACATGCATATGTTTGTACGTTAGGGTGGTCCTTAAAAAATCAAATGTGCGATTTAATTCAATCTCACCCGCTCAATCGGTAATACCACGGTCAAAGATATCAGGGCGTATCGCACAGAGGTCAAAGTGCAGATTACCTTGACCGTCTCCAGTCGGGACCAAAATTTATATGTGACATCTTCGACTATAGTATTAGCGACGTAAGGATTGATTTTTAGGAATCGAATGCAAAAATTTGCTACCAAAATTTAAGGACCACCCTAATGTACATACATACAAACATATAAAATCGTGTCTGGCATTTTCTATGCAATATTTGTGCCTTTGTTTGGCATTTTGCTTGCAGCTAATCAAAAATGTTATGCGATAGCTGAAACTCGTTTTGTTAACATTTCAATGCCAGGCCACAGCGTCCACACAAATAGAAATATGTTGTTTGCTTTGACATCAAAAAACAAAAAAAAATACAAAAACAAAGGAATCAGCATTTCTGATTATGTGTGTGATTGCGCATGCATGCATATATGCCTATTTGTGCACTCGCTTGACCCGCGGCTAGTTAAACCAATAATTTGCTTAACAAACAAATGCCTTTTATCATTTGCATAAATCCTTTGCGCTCTCAAACCGCTGTCTTGCCACTTTTCAGTGCGCGCCGAGCCGCTGCTACTCCAATTAGACATTATTATTATTATTGTATAATTTGAATGAAAAATAAATATTTCAGTAATAGCGACATTTATTCACTATACTCACACACACATACAATAATCTGAATACCGAACGTTTTCCAATTAACCTATTCATAGCAAACGGAATATTTTCATTCAATCTCTCATAAACATGCACACAAACAACAAACACACACACATACATATGCATATGCAAATGCATTTATTCATAAGCAACGCTGAACAAAAAATCTCATTCAATTTCAAATATTAACGTAATTTCGATAATTGCTCAAACCATTGAGATAATCTGCGCTTGAATAGCCAAAGGGTAGCGAGCAAGTGAAGAGCGTGTGGTATTGAATGAATTTGAAAGCTATTTTTATTACTTTGTATGTATTGCAATTTGTATCATATTCATGCATATTATCCTTTTGCATTATCTGAATATTTTTCTGTTTCTTCTTTTAATTTTTTTTTCAATTTAATCAAATTCTGGTGGAGCTTTTGAGCCATTGAGCTCACTCATACACACATCTCACATCTATCACATAATCAATTGAATATTAAATACATAACAGATCATTTAGAGGGTACGTTATTGTTATTTTTGATTTTTATTTGTTTCGATCATTTTTAACCGTTATAACGGAGATTACTTTTTTATGACCGATTTAAATCTTTTATGATCGAAAAAATTAAAATCAAAAATAATGATTAAATTTGATCGAAAAAATAGAAATCAAATTTTAACGGTTAAATTATGATTTTTATTATAAAGATCATAACCGTTACGGTCCCTGGAAAATATACATTCTCGCTGTGATTTAGAAGCATAAGTTTGAGGTTCATGGAGGGTTATTCACAATTACTTCCGACCAACTTGAACCTGATTCCGCCAAATCGCACTTTTACACTACAGACCTCAGAAAGTTGCAGACCCTCAAAGGGAATATATTTTGAAAAGTGACTTAAGCAAACACTTACGGGATATCTAGGACTACCTACTTCTAAAAAAAATAATTTAATATTTCGGCATCGCGTGATCCATTTCAGGAATTCTCAGCCATATGTAATGATGATCTGAAGTCCCGATGCCAGAAACTTGGCTGCCTACTGCTTAGCCACGGTTCTTTGATCTACACCAACTTCACCTTGCTCAAGGTGCCGCCAAATTAAAGTGCTGAAGATTTATATGAAGGGTATTGATCCACTATGATCTTCTCCAGCATCCCTCCATAGGTGTCATCACTATCCGACGTCTTCCGCCCAGTCGAATAGGTGACTGACTCTGATAACTGATACCGCTTGTTGGAAGAGTAGTAAGTGCTATCAGTGCAAGTAGGGCATTATTATAGAAAAGAGTATCTGTCAGGAATTGCATAAGTACTGTACCCTTTTTGATTTTTTTGACACTATAAATTTTACTTTTATTCAACCTCAGCTCGCGA
>JAPVRG010242337.1:0-10057 GCA_029783565.1 Rhagoletis cerasi
AATTCATACAAGAATAGCAAAAAGCTCATCACCAGTCACAATGTCATCTCAGCTTCATATGCATTGACACAACAGATCAGTGACAAGCAGTGCACGAATTGTCTGTACAATACTCGTAGCTGATCGTTGGCTGAAAATTAAACAGAATTCAATACTTCTCTTCCTGTGGAAAGGAATCTACCATCGTCGGCGTAAGTCCGTCACCTTTTAAGCTCAAACAGTCTCCGGCTCTCTAGCATTGGAACTGGACATCACTGGCTTAGACCCAACCGGGTGTTGGCTTTTAGTAACGTAGGTTAATATGAGTTCGAGCCTGTGAATCTGTCTTGGTTGTATCGGAGTAAGAACAGTCGAAATTCTCCGCATCTTGAACAGGAGCGGACTGCGGATTCCCTTGTGTAGATAAGGTAATTGTGAGGAATCGTTTAGTAAAGCGAGTGGTTTCTTTGGTTTATCTGGCCATCGAATTATTTTGGAAATGGAACATTTAAGAGGACGAAAAGAAGACATCGGTAGGGAGGAAGATGCTGAAGCCGTTAGTCGAAGGCATTTTGGCTCCCTGGGACTATCATTAAATCAATTTTATGGTATCTTTGTTAGGGACGCCTGAGAAAAACCACATTGGCCTAGCGCCCTTTGGCCAGGCTAATAGGCACCGGGTATACGTATATTTCTAACAACGGGTATTTCGCAAATTCAAAAGATTTTAAGCTCATCCTGATTGCACACCGATGCTGGGCCTAACCGGATATTTTACCACCAATATTCCCTCAAAGAAGTACTGGACAGAGTGTAATCTCTTTAGCCAAGGCCTAATAAACCTATTGACTGATAGATTGAAGTAGAGGGAAGTGTTTTCTGTAACTCTCAATTACCCTCATATTAGGACTTCGTAACTACATTAGCCTTTTCCAAGTGGAGGTGTGCGCTACCACAGAGGCCTATAAATGTGCTCTACCCATCTAGAATGTGAACGGAAATGCTGGTATTCAGAGGCCGTGCGGTCAGGCTCAAGCACTTACGACAACGTCTTTATAGGCTATGACGTGCCCGAATCATCTTCTCAGTTGCCTTCTTTTCGAGAGCTTAAGACTGAAACACCATCGGCTCGTTTCTTTTGAAGACCTGACGAGGTTTCGGGTGTAGGTATCATCAGCTCTGATATGTATCCGGACCATTTGAAAAAGCAGTCGTGACTTAGTTCAGTTGAATTGTGATATTAGCTACTAGAAGCATACTCAACAAATGTGAACATCAACTTTCGCTTCATAGTATTGAAAATTATGCATAAAACGTAACCCTTACTATACAACTTTTAAGACGTTTGTTAAGAAAGTACGACAAAGTACCCCGCCAGCCCACATAGTCCAGATATCGGATTTCACCAAATAGTCAGAGATTATCGCTGCTTGATATCCTCTTGGGCTTAGATTGAAGCTAAACTTCAATTCATCCTAAAAGTCGAAAATGACGGTTGTGCAGCATTTAATTTAGTATTTTATGCTTGAGTAGGTAACTATTACGCTGAACATTGACAACCGTATTCCAATGCTGGATTTCTACACAACGAAGGACAAATAAAATTTCAGGACCTCCTATACATTTTGTAAAGAACTTCCCAACGACTCGTACATACATATGTTTGTATGTATAAAAAGGTTTCAATGAACTATAAAATGGCAATGAGCTTCAACCTATACAAACTTTGGTGCACATACGGTGGCGAAAATGTAAATAGGGAAGAGATATTTTAGCAAATTTTGGCTATTTTTCTTTGTTTAAAAGATGTTTATTATATTTTTTATGAAAATATAGCTAACTATCTAAAACAAACCACGTATAAAAATTCAAAAAATTTTAAGAAATGTCCATTAAAATTTTCAACTTTTTAATCAGATTTTTTAGAATTCTTTTGATTATGCATTTTTGTAGCCCACTAAATTCTAGTACAAAAAGGTGCAAGTTTTAAGTAGCTAGGATTTACGGTTGATTTTTGGCAATTTTTTTCGCGCAGTTTTTTGTATGAAGAAAATGAGCAACACCTTCCACAAAAAAATTGCGAAAAATCAATGGTAAGTGCCAGCTATTTCAAACTTGCACTTTACTATACTAAAATTGAATGGACTACAAAACTGCATACCCAGCATATTTCTAAGAAATCTAATTAAAAAGCTAAAAATTTTGATGAAACTTTGTCGAATTTTCCAAATTTTTGCGTAAAGTTTGAAATTTTGACTTACATAATTTTTGTTAGATAATGAGCTTTCATAAAAAATAATAGACATTAAATAAATGAAAGGAAAACAGCCACAGAATGCTAATATGTCTCTTCCCTATTTATATTTTCGCCACTGTATTGTACGTACATATGTAGGCTTTGTGAGCTTATGTGCGCATAGTCCTGTCAGTCGATCGGTCATTGCGCGCGCGCGCAAGTTGCACATGTGCCATGCTATCTGTTTCGGACGGATTGTGCAATGAAGCCATTCAATCATTTATACGTCCATCCGTCAGCGACGTCAACAAACTCGCCCTTTGCTTAAGCGCACAAGCAAATTTCGCAGCACCTTACCCAAAGAGCAACAATCGACACTCTAAAACCCTGTTATGCACATATGCACTTTCTATGCAGTGTGTGTTTTTGTTTTTGTTGTTTATCTATACGGCACATGCGCATGCGCGCGCGTCCTTTTGTAATAATTACCTACATTATCGCTTCACAATTGAATTTCCGGTACGGAAATGGACAGATGTCGCGGAAATTGTTACAAAGTGCACACATTTAATTGTGTAGATAATTACGAACTGAAAAAAAAACGAAATGAAATAAAAAATCATTAAAAGTTTTTAGTAGCCACTTTTGTTTTTAAGCGAAATTTTACTTTCCACTTTGGATGGGTTTAAAGGCAATGGCAGAAGTATGGTGTTGTCATTTTGCTTTTAAAATTGTGCGGTCATGTATTCAATATGCCTAGATAAATTGACATTGAGCCTAAAAGTATGCAATATATACTTCAGCAACTCACACGAATCGCCTAGGCTAGGTTAAGGTGACGCACCTGGACCACAAAAATCAGTGCTTTGTAATACCACGGCAGATGGTAACTGCTAAGCTAAATCGACACTCTGTTCCAAGGATGAAGTTTCCCAAGTGGAAAATCACAATCCCGGAGAGCTGCTCAGGACAATTCAAAAACTGGGATTGAAGGTATTTAAACCACGGCCCAGAAAGAGTGGCTGCTCAAGAGAACGTGCTGAGATGGTTCTACTGCGTCGCTTTTTAAGAAGTTGTGATAGCGCGAATCTGATGGGATATTTAGTCTCGTAAAAACCCATAAAAATTCTCCCAAGCGTCCGAAGCATCTGTCGTCAAAGGTACTCTCACTCCCTCCTCGCTTGGTGAGACCGACGGAAAATCGGTCAGGTGTTACCCCACTAGTTTATAGCAACGTGGGCGATGGCTAAAAGTGCAGATACTTACCGATCCTGCCGGTGCATTGCAATTGAGAAGCCAATAGACTGTTTCCTTTATGGTAGCTACTTCTTAAGGGAATTGTTTGGCTGAAACAGAGCTTCCTGCAAAAGACTACTCCGCTGACCCTTTTGTCAAAATCCGACAACGAATGCCTCTCGTCTACATATCTCTAGAAGGAATGTAAGTGAAGAATAGTAGATTGCCCAAATATTGAGTCCGTTGAACACCCAATATCCAGAAGTTTGACGACAGTACTTGCTGAAGCGGCCTTATTATTACTTCCCCCCTGCAGCAGTAGAAATTCCTTGGCTGAAGCCATTAACGCCTTCTTCACCCACTCCTCAACGTTTATTCTTCAATTACAGCCTCTCATCTACTGCATATATTGAACTCCCAGTACTTGACTCTATAATAAAGTGCCAGGTGAACGCCTCCGATTGGCAGAAGAGTCCTGCGTGCCATCTTATACTTCCTAGCGAATAAGACGAGTCTCGCTTTATTAGGATTTACAGCGGACTCATTGTTCTCAGATCACTTAGCCAGCGAGTTCAAGTACCATTGGATCAGATCATACAGGGTATCCATACCTCACAAACGGTACAACACTATCCTCATAATCAATCAGCTGCCAGCCTCAAATCATCAACTCCGTTTACGACCACAGCCCAAAGGACAGGAGAGAGAAACACCCTGTGGCGTACGCTGGATGCTGGAACTATCCTAATCCTCCGGTTTCGACTCGAGGACGTTATTAGAAGCCTCAATATGGGAGCTTATTCAGTCGACTTCGCGATCGTTTTCGGGGCAACCTCAGGCGACGCTTGATGTACGCTTGTTGAGCTTTGAGACTTCGTATGCGAAGCTCAATACGCCTCTTCAAGGTTTTAAGTATAAACGACGAACGATTGGCCTTGGGGGCGATGTGGCAGTTTTCCAGCCATTTTTTCTTAGGATTTAAGTATTCTGAAAAATCGCATAGATTGTCGAGCTATATTAGTGGGCGGAAATGGTAAATATGGTCCGATTTTAATGAAATTCGGGTTATGGCTAAGTTTTAGTCAGAAAGATTTGAAACATAGTAAATCTCGGCCTACCTACACGCCTACCAGCCATACAAAAACCAATATAAAAATCAATTTTTCTTAAAACCAAAAGCTCCCCAATCTACAAACATCATTTGTTATTCCTAGAAAAAATTACTACATATCAAGCTCCAGGATAATCGGATCAGGATTATTACTTTTTGCAGCAGCTTCATTTTGAAGCGTCTGGGTTAACACAGGCCTAACAGGTTCTAGCAGCTGGAACTTGTTTAAATGGTTTATTCAGGGTTTAAATAACGTTGTAATCCCAAAAATTCTTTGGTGCACGTTGGCGCTAAGTAGTTACATTCTTTTGGCCATATAAAAATGGGATCTTTCAGAAACAACTGGGAAACACTTGTTTCAAAACGTATATTAAAATTTACACATCCATAACAATTCGGCAGAATTCGATGAAACACCTAAAACATATCTCTTTATGTCTTACAAAGTGAGAAATTATTGCCGTGAAAATAGGCTGTTCATTGCATAACTTTCCCTTTCAAAAACTATACTCTTGAAATATATTAGTTAATCATCTCAACAAAAATATAGTCAATTTCCATTTATGTGACCACCTCGAAAATGAGGGCTTTTGCCGCTCCCAGACCACTGTGCGCCGTACAGACCAATATTATAGTGAAATGAAGTGTATTTAAATGCTCAAAGTCGTCCTTGCTAGCTTAACCTACATAGATGTGGATCTCTATCCGTCCGTTGACTGGTATTTTAAAGAAAAATGTATTGAAAATATAGGAAGCTCTATATTTGCCTAATTCCCGATTCAATTTTTGGAGCAAAGTTTACATAAGTAGATTTCAAATATACAGGGAATATGTTTGCTTTCTAACCTACAAAGTTAGTTCAGCATAAGAACATACTATCTAATTAACTAACTTCAGAGCAAAAAAAATTACACTGTAGATGGGGCAAGGCCGAAAACAGGTTTTCTCCAAATCAAATTTGACAAGGGATGACGGAAAATCGATCCACAATACATCACACTCCTACCTTCACAGAAACACCAACAAACAAAATGAGATTATCTAAACCTTTTTAATGAACCCTAATTGATTTTCATTTATGTATTTGCTGTTCGACCATAACCGTGCTTTCATAATTCATGGACAAAATCACTGTAATTTAACCAATTACACTCCACTCTGTAACTGGCAAAAAGCTAAGCAGCTCCAATGTGACCTTTTTGGCCGCACAAAACTGTTCGTGTGACAAATAGGAGTGAGTTGCTTATTTTCTAACACAATTGACAGGCATACAATAATACAAAAAAAAAAAAAATTGTTAAATAAGGAGCAAATTAAATTTGTACCTTCTTATTTGCGTTTGTAATTTATGTTGTGTAAATGTTGGTACAAAAAAGCGGGAAAGGGTAGCTACTACTGATATCAGTAATCTGGCTGTTAAATTACCTGCAATTAGTTAAGGTTACTCTGCAAATGCGCGATGAAATGAATGAGATTAACTTCTACACATTTTCGTGCGTACGCATTACAGAGGGTGTAGAGGTAATGAACGCCAAGTAGAACAAATAAAGGAAAATGATAGCAAAATGGAAGCAATGCAAACGAAAAACGAAAAAACACTTTGAAGAAATTTTCATTTGCATGGTTGATGTATTATGTGGGAGGGTGCCACAAGGTGTCGCTAATGTCACACGCATTTACTACATAATTTGTACGAGGAAACTAAGTAGGTGAGCGGAGTGAGGTAGTTAATGTTCCCAATCGGCGCTCATATGATTGCAAACAAAGGCAAAGTAAAATGAGTAATGATAAAAAACCTACAACTAGCAGTTAATAGAAAGCAATAGCAATAATAAAACAATGAATCGACATAGCTCTCAATCTGACTGACTCTCTCACTCTCAACTAAGGCTGGTTACTCACGGTGGCTAATCACACGTTGCAAGTAAAACTTTCTATGGGAAGTTTGCAGATGAAATGTGGTTGGATCAAATTATAGAAGAAGTCATACATCAAACATCAATAAACATAAATTGACTTGTTCAAAACACGATGCAGCTAAAAAATTGACTGCGATCTAAATAGCTGAAACCCTTTGTATGCGCTTTTGGATGGAAGACGTGGAAGAGAACCCCTCTAACAGATGTAATTCTGAAGATCCCGTAGCCCTACATAGCGCCAGGCAGGGTAAAAATGACGAAAAGCTTTCTACCATTAAAAGAAGTTGCAGGTCTCTGAAAATGGTATCTGACTAAATTCTCTATCAGTTATTGTTCAAATTCACTCTGGGTTTCTATCGTGATTCCCTACTCAGAAGCGGTAGACTTACTGCTGAAGAGTGTGAAGTCAGTTAGGAGGGTTAGCATATACTCGGATATTCAGGCGGCTATTAGGGCCCTGAACGCTATGTTGGTGCGCTCGAAATTGGTCGGGAAATGTCTGAGCTCCATATAAACCTTATCGGAGTGACATTGCGGGAAACTGCATGGCTTATAACCTGGCAGCCGGATATGCAGCAGCTGGAGACGCCTTTGTCCAGTTGCGGGCCACTCTTTGACGGTTGGGCCTCATGTAAGCTCAGCGAGGTAAAAACTGGGTAAAAACTATAACATGCGAAATTGCAAGATCCCTCTGGCCTAGGGAGCGGTCAAAAGAGCTCCTTATACTTTCAAAGCCTCAACTCTCGCTGTTGGCGGGGGTACTAACAAGCCATTGCGCTATTGGTACTCACGGGTTAAGGTTGGGAATATTACCTGATCCATCCTGTATCAGCTGTCGCGAAGATGCTGAAGCGGAATCATCTCTTCTACTTTCTATTATACTTAACGCTCGTATCTCTTTTCGAACAAAAAACTGTATATTACTGCGAAAAAAAACCGTTTCGCAGCATCTCCATTAAAAAAAGAAGCATTTTTTACAGTACGAGTATTAGTTTTTTTTTTAAATAGTTTTTCAACAAAATAAAGGAACTCCTGGTACTAACAAAAGCCATGTAAAAATTTCTAACTTTGTAAAATTAGAAAAATTCAACAAAGTTGCAAAACGAAAATTTCCTTGTTTGAAGTGTCCACGAAATACCGCTGATTTTTTTAATTTTTTTTTGGCGACGGTGTCACGCATTTTCTTCCATACAAAGTTACTATGTTGACAACTTTTATTGCAAAAATCAACGCGAATTCTGGGCTACAAAACTGCGCACTTCGATTATTTCTGAAAGGTATGAATAAAAAGTTTGTTGTTGTTGTGAAAATTTGTTGAATTTCTTTACAAAGTTTGAAATGTGGATTTATATGGTGTTTAAGTATTATATAATGAACTAGACTTTTATAAAAAAGTTATAAATATTCAACAAACAAATAAATCAAAACTGATCAAAATGTAGTGTCCCGATTCCCTGTCAGCCTATATCGTTTTGTATCAACGACTGATAAATTTACACTAAATTTAAATTTTGATAGCAAAAAAGTATATTTTCGTAGTTTGGAAAAAACAGCAGTATTCATTTTTGGAGTCCAAAAAAAAGTATAATACTGCGAATAAAAATATAGATACGAGCGTTAATTATACTGCGCAGGCATCACGAGGCTAAGATGGAAACATTTTGGCTCGCACTTTCTGACAAACCCTGAGGAGCTCTCAGGCGTTGACATTTGCCGCATTCGTAATTTCGTAAATGTCCCCGCAGCGTTTCGCCTACTGAATAATTTCTCTCCGTTCAGTTTTCGTTCACAAAGGACAATACCGTAATTGTCCAAGTGCGTCCCTAGTCTGGTACAACCAATTTATTCTAACCTAACCCTACTCAGAATGCCACCACTATGCTAAACAAAACTTTCACGATATCGAGCCCCAACCGCCAAAAAACGTAAGCGAATTATTTTTTCAAATTTTAATTTTTAATTCAGAAATGCATATAGAAGCATTTCTACATCAAACAGAAAATTAAAAAAAAAAATTCACTTACTTTTTTCGCGGTTAAATGCAGCTCGGGCTCGATATACTTACATACATACAATAGAGGTTCTACGCCTTCGATGATACCAAGGCTCGAATATTTGAAGCTTGCCAACGAATTGCATTATACACCTAGCCTAAGCATATTATTAACCTTTGTCAGTTACACAGCGACATTCGTGTTGTACAACAATTAGTAATGTGATACGACTTCCAACTATGTACTCTCGATTGTTGACAATTTTTGGCGTTGTGCGTTTTATGTGCGTAGGTAAATTGGCCTAAACGGAAGAATGTTATTAACTGGTTTATGCAACAAATCGAGATGGCGGCAGCGATAAGACGCCCTCAAAACAAAACAACAAAAAGAATGATAAAGTACAAAATAGTACAAAAAAAACAAATAATAGAAACAAAGTGTGGGAGCAGAAAAGGAACAGCGAAAGTTAGCTGAAAATTACCGACAATTAAAATGAAAGGCGAAACGCACAGCCACATTAATCAAATAATTATAATTTTCGTTGGCAATGCACAGTGTGTACATACAATAATTGCTTGATTTTTTATTAAACATTAACAAAATGTGAGCACAAGTATAGTTAATATACATAGTAAGTGCATGTGTATGTATGTAAATAAAAGAGAAGCCAGCAGGAAAAAGAAGCGAAGCACGCATTTGCCGTTACATGCCTTGGGAAACTACGAGAGTGCGGAGTGGGCGGCATCAATTCGAAGTCTTAAGCAGCTGTATCAGCTGTATAGTAATTATAAATGTAAATGAAAATTTTTTTTGGTGCCTCGGCTGAGTTTGAGTACACAGTAAGCGAGGGGAAATTCACATCGCTGCTAACCAATGACATTGACTGAGGTAATTACAGGTTAATTTCACTACATTAAAGTTAGTTTGATGAAATTAAATTTAATAGATGGACTTATGCGAATAATACAAAGCATGGAAAACTCAATTAAGCCAAAAATGCAGAAAAAAACTAATTTCTATTAAACAGTAATTGCACAAGGTTTATTGTGTTTATGTTTGATCGGTCGATTGGGGGAGTAAATAGAGACCGTAAAATCGAATCAGGAGGAGTGAAAAGGGCGATTAATTTTGCTTTAGGCAAAGAGGGAAAACAATACGATTACGACTTGGAAAAAATATTGTACTGAAAGGATCCATTATGCACGAAATTTAAAAAGATTTTTGTTCCCTTCCTAAAAGCTTAAGACAAAAAAAACATTTTCATCGATTTGATTTCATAAGCGCTTTCTTATCAGGAGTATTTCGGGAACTCTATGAACTGTTCAAGCTTTGTTTTAAATTTTTAAAAACTTAAAAAGATTTGTGATAACTATTTGTAAACGTAAAAATTTCTATCTGCTATACCTGGAAGCCGAGGGAACCTCCGAGGGTACTTCTGCCATGAAAAAGCTTCTCATAAAAAATACAATCGCCGTTCGGAGTCGGCATAAAACTGTAGGTCCATCCCCTTTGTGTGACAACATCAAGGCGCACGCCACAAATCGGAGGAGAAGCTCGGCCAAACACTAACATATGTGTAAGC